>PQXI01000119.1:0-113890 GCA_004786145.1 Botrytis paeoniae
ATTATTATAATGATATTATTAAAATATTACTATTTATATTATTAATGAATTAATCAGATATATTAAATAGCTGGCTAAAGTTGATCAAAGAAGTAACTGTAAATCATCTTAAGAATGAAATTCTAAATCTTTTATTTCTAATGACTTTTTATTATTATATTATAATGGATTATTTATTAAGTATTCCTAATAAATTAGAGAATATAAATTAATTACTAAAGGTAATACTTGTTTATCTAAAGAAGTACATCTGATATACAAATATTTCTGGATCATAGCTTTCTATAGTAAATCCTATTAGAAGTAAAAGATACTATCCATTTTGCATATTCGAATTTCTCCACTAGTTTGTAGCAGCTGTACCTATCCCAAGCCCTATAGTTACCTCTATAATTAGTATATTTCCATTTTTTTTTGTTCTCTACCTCTTTATTCTCACAAATCTCTATATAATGGGGTTCCACACAATTTCCGCATATTATCTGCTTAATATATATTATTGATTTATATTTACCTAGTTCCTAACAATTAAAGCATCTGTTTAAAGAATAGATAGTATTATTGTTACGGGAGCTGCCTCTAGGGTCACGTGGAAGTGTCTAGAGATCTCTCGAGGTGGTTTAGACTAAACTTCAAACAGGAATTCAATCAAGATGGAAACTGTTTGCAATTCTCATAACTATAATATGAAACTAATGATTATTCTTGAACACAAAGCTCTACATTATAATAAAATCCTATTCCTTATATAGACCTTCATCCTCAATATACTAATCCCTGGGACCTCTCAATATAATGAATCGCAATGAATCGCACTGCGCTCCAGGAGCGCTAACACTCCCTAACACTCCATCACATACTGAAAGTCATATAACACAGTGCTCCTAACTACCAGTATAACCCTATCCCCTCTCAGCTTAGCACTTGTCCCAAGCGTCTATATAAAACATACTACCCCACTTGGGATATTATCGCTCTATAATCATTTCTTATTCAATATGACTAACAACTTTCACAAACAAAAGAAAAGATTACATTTAACTCGTCTCGTTGAATCCCATAGTTTCGAAATGTCTTCTTATTCTCTATATAAACACCAAGAGCGTAAATACATTATTTCTTCTTCAGATTCCTTGCGATACACCAAGTGTATTCATCAAAAACAGAAATATAACATTCGTAATCCTATAGAAAGTAATTGGGATAATCTGGATCATCAAAAGGCCAAACTGAATAAGAAGAAGGAACACACGATTAGTGTTTCTCAAAAGGCAATAGCCAAAATCCTTCGCCTCCGAAAACAGAAGCGTCTTCTGTTAAAGCATAAATCCGAAATGCTTTGTTATAGTTTACAAACTCTTAATAAGCTAGTGAAGGCAGAAGAAAAGGAGAAGTTGGAAAAGAAGCGTATAAACAAAGAGACAGTAGATGCTGCTACACCCGTTCCTAGTGATTCCCCCTCCTTCGACTTCTTCGACTCTTCGTTGCCTTCGTTGTTTGATGCCAAGCTTGAGGCTTTACTAGCAGATGTGGGTACTTCAAATGGAATATCTGTAGTTTCTCAAAGCAGCTGAGATCTTCCTTGAATTCCTATATGTTTTCTGAATATAGGTAATCTAATTATTTGATCAAATACTTAATCTTGTTTCTAATGTATTTATAGTCTAATATTGTTTCGACATTGTATATAGCGTTTGGATTGATTGATTCAATTTCTGTAAATAGTACATTCAATACTCCTAGTAATACTAGTTCGAACAACGATATATGGAAAACTAAGTGAATATTCATTATGTCTGATAATTTCAATCGATAATTAATCATTCCTATTATCTTATCAATCTTAAATGATCCTAGTTTCCTGTGGTCGAGTTTATTGCTTAGTCTTTTAGTTTCAATATTTCGTTGTAGCAGATAAACTTTATCCCCCTCTTTAAGCATAGATTCTATACTACATTTCGTATTATAATATACTGTTGTTCTGGAAGATATAAATCTTAGATTAAAAGCTAGTTGCTTTTATAAGTCTTTCA
The DNA here is from genome assembly GCA_004786145.1 of Botrytis paeoniae. NCBI lineage: Eukaryota > Fungi > Ascomycota > Leotiomycetes > Helotiales > Sclerotiniaceae > Botrytis > Botrytis paeoniae. The sequence continues at coordinate 2,034 of PQXI01000119.1, forward strand.
ATTTTTTAACTCATATAATTACTGATTCAATATTCACTTTTTGTAGTATCAGAGTTTGATATGCTCTAAGATTAAACCCAAAGCTAGTATATACTAGCATTATCTTTGTAATTTCCATTTTCGATATGTTATATGCGAATTGTGCTATAGGTAATAGTTCTATCTAATTGTTCTATTGATGATTTACATAGTATTTAAGATATACTTTTATTATCTGATTGGTTCTTTCTATTTGATCATCTATTTATAGATGAAAGACTATTGATAGCTTTCTCTTAATATTCATAAGTACTAATAAGGTAATCCAGAATTTCGAGGTAAAGAGCTTGTCTCTATCCGAGATTATCTCATCTGGTACTCTATATATACTTACTATGACTCTAAAGAACACATATACTAGTTGCTTAGTATCTCATATTTTCTTGAATAATATTATATATACAAATTTCGTTAATCTATCTATTACATTGAATATCATATTATATTTGATTTTTGTAATAGAATCTTTTGAGAGTAATAGTTTAATTACAAAGTCCTATATAATAAACTTTTATAACTAAGAAGACATGTCTAGGGTCTAGAGTTAACCATACAGAGCATATCTTGACAATTTGTTTTGTATACAGATATCACAATTTCCAATAACTTCTTTAATTATTGTTCTTATTCATAAGAAATAACTGATTTCCTATATTCTTATAAATATTCTTATAATCCCTTGATATTCGTGTGCTAGCAACTCATATTATTCCATTATAAATTCCTTGGTTATTTGACTCAGAATGTATACTTTTCTATGAAAATATATGATTTCGTTTTCTATTGTGAATCCTGGTTTTATTGTCTTGTATATATATATAGCTATAGTATCCTTATTGTAATGTGATTGAATTTGGTTTCTGATGTCACGGCGTCAACTACATGATCTGTAGTTGCCTTCGTGCCTCAGGCACGGACTACTAGCGCACCCTACTTCCTATAAGTAGGGCCTCATTCTTCTATAGCTCTTCTACCCTTATAGTACAATATAAGTCTTTACTCGTACCTTAACAATTTGTACTATCTATATAGGAGCTATTATAGCTTTATTTCAATTGAATTCCACCAAAGTTTATTTCGATCACGCTAATTGTACTCACCACTGATCCACTGCACACTCTAATCATCACTATTCAGGAACTCTACAAGATTGTTTTGCAACTATAAGAATGTTCGAAAATAATCAACCCAGCACCTACACCTAGTCTATCCCCACAATTCCATTTCTTGAACTATATCCTCAACTCCACTAAAACTAATATCTCCCTGTTCACAGATTTGTTCAATGATTCGAATATTATATATTTTGCAATTGCTCAAGCTATATTCGAGTCAATCGAATTGATTACAAATTGATTACAAACTCAAACCACTGATGCGCAAGCTCAAATTATTGATACTCAATTCAAAATCATTGAATTGAAAAATACGATTAAGATATTGAAGATTGCTATTCACAATAACCCATAAACCTCATTTCACCGAAAATACCTTACTACTTTCGAGAAATTTAGTAGTGATGAGCAAGATATTATAAAGCATCAGGATCAATATATAGTATTCCGTAGTGTAGTCAATCGTTGTTTAATTATAGACTACGAAAACGAGTCGGAGTTCTAAAAGATTACATTCCTTGTCAACTTGCTCTCTGGCCCTGCTTATACAAATAATCAGATATATTTCAATACAATCACTAACAACCCATATGATTCTGATCTCTGGCCTCCCAGATGACACATTATAGCGGGCATTTAGTACAAACTAAACAAATAATACCAAACCCTCAATCTTTTTCATAAGGCTATTATGGATTACAATAAATGTAAGATGAAGAAGACCCCATTTGGCAACTTCATTATCAAGTTCAAACAATTTGCTATCAAATATAAGAAAACTGTCGAGCAATAAATCACTGATCTCAAACTCAAGGTTTCCTAAGAACTGATTGATACTTTGGTTAATCGTTTTAATAAACCCTTTACTACTGATATTAATATATAAATAATCTAATGGCAGGGTATTTATAATGACTTAGAGGAAAAGACTCATCTTGATAATCAATAAAAGAATTAAGGTACTAATTTTAATTGTAACTAATCGAATTCCAATCGCGATCAATCAAGACCTTACAATAGAAAATAGGCTGCTATTGCCACTCCCTCTATACCTGATCTCTTTAGCGACTTTATACAACTAGATGCTGCTTGCTAAAGCCAGCGCCCTCAACCTTGTTATATTTGAGAGTAATGTATTAGTCTTGGCCTCTGTCTTTACTACAAGAAGCCTGGTTATTTTAAAGATAATTATAAAGAGAAATGTATTAATAATATAAAATACAATATTAACACTAACACGAGATATACTCCTTATACTAATTGTTTCTCTGCAGTCAATTAATATCAAAGCTCTGGATCCTATTGAAAAACTAATATCGCTAATTCTCTATACCAGAACTCGTTCACGCCTGCCAGTCGATTCCCAGCCGCTATTGCTTTATATTAGAACTCCTTCCAGATTGCTAATCGTTTTCCATTCATATTATTATACTATGCTTCTTCGACCTCATTCAGCCCTATTCAAGAGCTCGATTTAGAAGGATACATTAAGGGTTTTATTCACTCGAAGGAGAGTGAAAACTCAATTCCCTTATCGGGTATATTAAAAGATTAACCTTGGTTTATAATCGCGAATTGAGGTCCTTTATGAGGGTTTTATCTTTATAGATTAAAAGATCGATTATATCTAGGGATTCTTTGTACCTTAGATTAATGAATAGCAAATCTCTTAAAATCTTAATAAAAATCTTTCTAGTGCTTAATATAACTATTCTGCTTGTTAGCCTTGTTGATAGTGGAGCTGTAGGTTATAGCTTTATTAATCGAAAAGTTGTTTCTGAGCTTTATATATCAACACGCTCTCTCCTCTATACTCATTATCTACTTTTGGCGGATAGAAAACCCTCTAATGTTTTATCTTATTACACTCTATTGAATATACGAATCAACAATCATCAAGAGATAGATCTATTCTATATTATGAACCTCTCGGAAAAGGATCCTATGATCCTCGGGCTCCTATGGCTCCAGTATTACAACCCTTCTATTGACTAAACAATAATAATTCTAAAATTCACCTCTATATACTGTTCTAAGTATTACTGTTCAGTCAATTCCATCGCAACTACTGTCCCCAATCACACACCAACCTCAACCAATGCTACACCTAACCCTAAGCCAAACTTACCTATTAGAAAATCCTTTTTGAGGAAGTCTATTCTGAACCTATATCAAGCTTTTGTAGAGGAAATCATTGATAAGAGTTTCAAAGCTGCCTTATTATCACTTTGCGATTAGTTTGTACTCCTCGAACCTATTATTTCTAACCCTATATTGATCGACAAGATTACTCATAAAAGCCTTGAGATTAGTTGCTAATCACAATTTGACTTAAATTGTTATTATATCTATTAAGGAAATGACAAGATTGAGATTTGTACTAAAATGATCCCAAACCGTCCAGCCCTGAAATCAGCTTTAGTAAGGATTATTGTTAGCTCTAGAATCTATATAAGATTGCTACGGAATTAAAATGTTTTATCACTATTAAGTATCCCAATGATACCTGAACCCTTGGACAAATCGAGTGATACCTTACAAAGCATACAATCAGAGATAGAGAATATAAAGTTCCTTATAGCTTACAGCTTTATTCAATTCTATAAAAAAGATGTGTATATTACAAAAGTATTATGGAACAAGTTGAATAGAGCTTACGAGTTATATCAAATGATTACAGAAGACCCTATCCAACTACACTGTGACATTATAGATAGTGATATCAATAAGTTCATGGAAAAAACCAATCAATCTGTACCTATCGCAATAGAGATTCAGAACAAATTATCTTCATGACTTCGCAACTTATTTTCTAGCTTTCTATTTTCCCTAGCAAATGAGCTCCCACCACAGCGATCCTGGGATTACAAAATCGAGATTATATTAGAAAAAAAGCTACCTTATAATAAAGGCTACTCAATGTCCCTAGTCGAGCTCTAAGTTGTTTACAAATGACTCGATGATAACCTAAATAAAGGATTCATTTATGAATCCCGCTCCCAATCGGCCACCCCACTCCTCCTAGTTGCAAAGCCAGGGGGAAGCGTTCGAATTTGCTAAAACTATTATGAACTGAATAACATTACTATTAAGAACCGTTATCCGCTGCCATTGATCAAAGAAACCCTCAACGCTTTATATTATACTAAAGTTTATACTAAATTGAATATCATCACTGTGTTCAATAAACTACGGATCGCGGAAGGCTACAAATAGAAAACTGCTTTCAGGATTCGCTTCAATCTATTCGAATCCCTGGTGATGCCCTTTAGCCTTTGTAATACTTCTGTCTCATTTTAGAATTATATCAATCATATTCTTTTCGATCTCCTGGATAAGAATTATACAGTATATCTAGATGATATCTTAATCTACTCTGAGAATGTTATAAATTATCGAAAGTAAGTCCGCAAAGTTGTTTAGAGGCTTATCGATGTTGAGTTGCAAATCGATATTGATAAATACAAGTTCGAAATAAAGAAAACGAAATACCTTGATCTAATTATTACTCCTAGTGATATAGAAATGGATTCTAACAAAATTAAGATTATCCTTGAATAGAAATTATTAATTAAACTAAAAAACCTTTAATGTTTTTTAGGGTTTGCTAACTTCTATCAACGCTTCATCTGAAACTTCTCAAAAATCATAAAACCTTTGAATTGCCTATTGAAAAAAGAGAATATATGAAATTGGACTGCTAACTAAGAGAATATCTTTAAAATGTTGAAATATGCCTTCGCCTTTGCCCCAGTTCTTACAATATTCGATCACTATTGCTACACAGTTATTGAAACGAATGCTTCGGACTGGGCCGCAGGCGGCGTACTCTCACAGTATAATGACAAGGGCCGCCTACACTCATTAGCCTACTTCTCTTTGAAATATAGCGCCACCGAATATAACTATGAGATCTATGATAAGGAATTGCTAGTTATTATTAAATCATTAGAAAAACGGAGATCCGAATTATATAGTATTCAAAAGCTATTCGAGATTATTATTGATTATAAGAACCTAGAATACTTTATATCAATGAAAATACTGAATCAAAGACAAGCGAGATGGGCTGAGTTCCTATCTGGTTTTAACTTCCGAATTATTTATTGATCTGATTATAAAGCAGTTCGCTTTAATGCACTAAGCTGAAAAGCAGAAGATTGTTCTATTTATGCTGATCCTAATGACAATCGAATCAAGAATCGCTTATAGATAGTACTCCCGAAAAGAGTATTCAATATTGCTGTATTCAAAGACCTCATTCAATAGATAAACAATGATATCGATCTCATTGTAGCCCCTATAGGTATAATCATCCCTGACATTGAGAAGCCAATCAATAATCTTATTGATAGGGCATACAAATCATCTGAGTTGATTACTACTATGCATGAAACACTTCAGAATCCAACTGCTCGTTATTGGTTATTATCAATCCGAAAAGATCTTCGAATTGCTTTTCAAGATTACAGATTGATCAATAATAAAATCTTTTATTATAATCGCCTTTTTGTTCCCCTATTTGCTAAGCTTTGCACTCAGATCATATACTGAACGCACTCCACTAGTCCTGTCAGGCATCCCAATCAAATCAAAACTATTGATCTTATCTTCCGCAGATACTAATAGTTTAATATATCAAGAGAAATTGAAACCTTTATGTAAGCCTGTCAACTCTATTTCCGAACCAAAGCCTTTTGTTTCACTGTACCCGGATTCCTCGAATCCTTATTAGTACTATTTCGCCCTTAGTCTGATATTTCCATTGATTATATCACATCACTATTGATCAGTGAATACTATGGAAAGAAATATCAATATATTGTTATAGTCGTCTGCCGCTTAATAAAGATACATTATTTTATACTAATCGTAGGACTCTCTACAAAAGAACTTACTGATCGATTTGTCGAGAAAGTCTACTGTCTACACAGAGCACCTGACAATATTGTATCTGATAGAGGCTTGTAATTCGTTTCGGAATTCTGGAGATATCTATCTAAGCGTTTATTGATTACCCTAAAATGATCCTCCTTGTTTTATTCTGAGTTTGATGACCAAACAGAGAGGATTAATACTATAATAGAATAATATCTTAAAACCTTTATAAACTTTCATTAGGATAATTGATATGATTGGCTCCTATTTGTAGAGTTCGCTTTTAATAATATTATTTCCAAAACCATTAGTATATCCCTATTCTTTGCTAACTATGATTTTCACTTATATCTCGATATCGAGCCCTCCTCACCTATACCTTCCAACTTGTTATATCAAAGAAAACGCGAGTTCCTAAAAGCCAACAAAATTGCAGATCGGTTTGATCTCATCTTAACAAAATTGAAGGCTCTTATTGCTCAGTTTATTTAAAAGTATAAGGATTATATTAATCAAATCTATACCAATACTCCTCTATATAAAGAAAGCGATAAGGTATAGGTTAGTACTAAAAATATGAAGACTAATTGTTCAATAAAAAAGAGCGACAACAAATGGGATAGTTTTTACAAAATCCTGAAAATTTATAAACAAGCTTGCCTACTTCAACTCCCTATTAGTTTTAAGATTTTTCTGGTATTCTATAACTCTCTACTTCAATTATTCTATTGTTCATTTGGATTAGCTGATTAAGAAGTGATCAATAAAGCCAAATCTCGTCAAAACCAAGGCTATATTCTAGAAAGAAATAACAAAACAAACGAAGAAACTGAGTAATAGGAATTCGATAAACTACTCAATTATTATAATAAGGACGGATTTCACTATCAAATTAAATAGAAATATTACCTAGTATCTTAGTAATCTATTAAAGACCTTTATGACTAGGAAGATATAATGATTACTTTCCATTTAGTAAATCCAGAAAAACTAGATCCACTCATCTAGATGAGTTTCAAAAGACCTACTGCTTCTGATCCCCTATTAATACTTACACCAAGCGTACCCCCAAATCGAGGCCGGGGCAGATCTAAGAAGCTCTGTTAGCTGGTTATCATTTTTAAGAAGATTCATTTTAATTCAATAGTGGAAATTAGAGTATTCTAGTCTTATTTTGTTTTCTAAAAAGGTTAATTTGTATTACGATTGTGGACCGATTGCCTTGAGCGAGGGGTACTATCACGGTGCTAACTATATGATCTGTAGTTGCCTTTATACCTCAGGCATAGACTACTAGTGCACTCTACTTCCTATAAGTAGGGCCTCACTCTTCCATAGCTCTTCTATCCTTATAGTATAATATAAGTCTTTACTCGTACCTTGACATCTGAGATGATTATCTTCCAATTAATAAATCGCTATAAGCTATAGTACATTATAAACCAGTAATTCATCTTTCTTTTTGAATATAGTATATGATTTATATAACTTATTCTCTTAGTATTCTGGTTTTCTACTAAGAGTATCAGCTCTAGCGTTTTCTGATTCTTTGATATATGAAATCTTAAAATTATAATTAGCTATAGTCTTTGATCATTTAACCTGTCGCCTATTTAATTGCTTCGTTGTGGTGAAGTAAACCAAGTTATTATAATCTGTATATATCTATACTATATATCTTAATTCTTTCAAATAAACTTGTCATTCTCTAAATATATCAACTATCGCTAGTAATTCTTTATTATATATTTCGTAATTTAATTCGACTAGTAATAGTTTTCGAAAGTAGAATACAATTGATTGCTATTTCTCATTTTGATCTGGTTGACTCAAAACTACGTCTATAGCGAAATCTGAGGAATCCGTTTCCATTATAATTGGTTTTTCAGATTTGAATATTAATAGTATTGGCTCCTTTACTACTACTTGTTTAAGTTTATCGAATAATTCTTATACTTTAATGGTTCATTCGAAACTTTCTTGATTCTTTTTGGTTAGATTAGTTAAGGACATTGTAATCCCTGAATAATCTCTAATAAACCTTTAATAGAAGTTAACAAATCCTAAAAAGGATTATAACTCTTTAATTGTGTTTGACTACTTCCATTCAAGCATTATCTTAACCTTGTTCTTACTTATTTTGAGCCTTTGGCTTGATATAATGAATTCCAAAAACTCTATTTCTATAATGTGGAATTCGCATTTGCTTGGTTTGCATAGCAAATCAGTCTTAACTAAATATTCAAGGATATTGTTGATATCCTTAATGTATTGAATTTCGCTATCTGAATATACTAGGATGTTGTCCAAGTAGTATATACAGCAAGTATCCAAATATTGTGATAGCACATTATTTATTAATCTCATAAAAGTAGCTGACGTGTTGGTTAGCTCGAATGGCATAATCTAATATTCGTATAGTCTATATCTTATTTTGAAAGCAGTTTTCCATTTCTTGCCTTCCTTCATTCTAATTAAATGGTAACCATTGTGTAGATTCATTTTGGTGAATATTGTTGTTCTACCTAATTGATCTCTTAATTCTGTAGCTAATGAAAGTGGATATTGATTCTTCTTAATAAGCGTATTAAGCTTTTTGTAGTTCACAATTAATCTTTTTGTATCATCCTTTTTGGGTACTCATATAGTTGGATTTGCTATTTAGGATATGGATTCCTTGATTTATCCCTTAGCTAAATTGTTATCAATATATTCTTTGAATATCCTTAATTTATCAGCTGATATTGAATAAATTGAAGTATATATAAGCATTTTGTCTTCCTTCAATATTATTTTGTAATCCTACGACTTATATTCCAGTAAAGCTTTGTAGATCCCTGATTCTTTAAAGATCTGTTTATATTTTTTGTACTGTTCTAGTATCGTAGGCTTCTTTTTTGCCTCGATTACAATTTCCTATTGTACTATTGATTTCTGTATTTATAGAGAAGGTGTATTAGCCTTTGCTCTTAATAAAGAACCCTGGACTAAGTATTCTACATCACCAAAGTTGTTTGCATTCAATTCCCTTTGATATATATTATATCTCGTGGATACCTCTAGTGTATCTCCTTAACCGCATTTGTACTAATCAAATATTATAACTCCTTATAACCAATCTATTTTCAAGTTATATACTTTTAACTATAGTATCCCTAAGATGATCTATTGTTGATCCAATGGTATAACATCAAGTTGTATAACCTCCGAATATTAGATTATATCCATTCGTATTAGTCGTATCTCCTATGAAACGCTTTTGTTCAATTCTACTAGCTAACTATCAACTAATTGTAATTGATAGGGTTTCTGTTTCTTCTAAAATAGAACTTTCAAGTACTTTACAGCTTCTGATGTAATAAAATTTCCTGTAGCCCCTGAATCTATCATGGCTGATATAACTTATCCATTTATCTTGATTTTGTAATATATCTATCCTACATGTTCTGTAGCATTCAATTGTTATATGAATTGCTTTTGATTTATTCCTTTGATCTGATGGTTTTTTTGTGTTTTCCTCTTTTTAGGAAACTATCCAATTGCTTTTTTGTTTGATCAATAGATTCCGCAGAATTCATTATAACAAGTAGTCCAGCTTATCAATACGTGATCTGCTGGTATCTCTTCCTGAATACATTCTTTTATTACAGAAAATAATAGGATTCGATAGTAGTCTTGTTCCTACAAATCTATCGAATTCATTCCTTCTTAGTTCCGTAGTAAATCATCCAGTAATTTTCGGAATTCGTTACTAGTGAAAGTCTCAATCTTTTCGGATTCCATTAAATATTTGTAGAATATGAAGGTAGCATTAAATTAATCTTTACCAAACTTGTTCTTAAAGTTGACCTTCTTTCCCCCTGTTTTCTTACTTCAACATTCTGCTACCCGATACCCTGCTTTTCTATATTTAAAATATAAATTGTTTTCTTGTTTTCATCTCTTCTCTGAATTATCATTCCTATCTTTATAATATATAGCATCGAATTCCATAAGGTCTCCATATCTCTATAGATTATATTGTTGTTTACCCTCATTCTTACAATAACGCTTTTACTTTTGATTTTCCTGGGGCTTATATAATCTCTAGTTTTATTGATATCTATAAAAACAATCATTTGATTCGATAGAATCCTAAATTAGATTATTCAGATTTATACTCTCGGTAAATCTTTCTAATTCTAATCTAACTTCTGACCTGAGTTCTTTATAATAGTAACTCATAATAACGGTTTCGTTCTATTTGGTGATTCCTATATATCTTCGAAATTCTATAGTATACTTCAATACTAATCCTATCTGTTTGAAATTGAAGATCTTATTTTCAGCTACCTCTAACTCATTAGAATTTCCAAAGATCCTACGGATTTCCATTTTAAATCTTTCAAAACTGTTAAAGATCGTTCAAGTAGATTACATACAATTCTGATCGTTATGCTCAAAATAGTTCTACAAATATGGTTGAATCCATTTGATTGCTTTTTCTTGTAAGTATAACACGGCCTATACACTCTTAAATTTGATAGCAATGAATTTGTCCTTATTAAATCTAAAGTAGATTTCTAATTGTAAAAGGAAAGTATTGAGTTCCTAGTAACTGCCTTAGTACTTATCTGACAGAACTATCTTAAGGATTTCATTGATAGTAATCTTTTTTGGGGTGTCGACCATCTCAATATCGTTGGAATCGATAGCTTGTTAGTCAATAGATGAGCTGGTGGATATTATATTGGCGGTTAGTTAATTGAATCAGTATTTGAAGCAAAAATAATACTCAAAGTGTTACAGGAGCTGCCTCTAGGATTATATGAAAGTATTTAGAGATCTCTTGAAGTAGTTTAGACTAGATTTCAAATAGGAATTCAATCAAAGTGGAAATTGTTTACAATTCTCATAACTATAATATAAAATCAATAATTATTTTTAAACACAAAGCTCTATATTATAATGAAATCCTATTCCTTATATAGATCTTTATCCTCAGTATACTAATCCCTGGGATCTCTTAATATAATAAATCGCAATGGATCGTATTACGCTTTAGGAGCGCTGGTGCTCCCTGACGCTTCATCACGTGCTGAAAGTCATGTGATGCGGTGCTCCTAGCTACCGGCGTAACAATTATATAGACTTGTTTTGAACTAGGTTTCTTTATAAAAGAATTCATTGATTAATATTATATTCACAACCTCCAGCGTGAATATAGCAACTACTAGAAATAACATATCCTTCTCCATCACAATTGATTTCTAGAGCTAAAAAAAATAATCTATATCCAATTTAATCCTTAGATTGTCTATTATTAAAGAGACTTTGAATACTCTATGCTCCTTCTCCTCCTCAAGTCTGGCTTTTTTCACCCTAATATTATATATGATAATCTGATTAATTAGCCTTTTTGTTTTCATATTAGGGAAAACTATTTCGATCTATACTATATCCATTATAAGTTTATTAAACTCTTTTTTTGTCTTAATCATAATAGTGAATTTGATATTAGTGATTCTATTTATCCCCGTAGTATAAGTATCCTTTATTTTCTGGTTGATTTGCTTCAGGATTTCTTTGTTACTAATATACTTATACTTCGCTGCCTCTATAGAGTCGAATATGATTCTAATATTATATAAAGCATATACTAATATAGGTTTTCTAATAAATTCATTTATATTGATATGATATAATAGTATTACGCCTGTTCTTAGTATATCAATATACATTTTTATATTAAATTTGATATTAATGAAGTATAGTTCTATTTTGAGCTTCTTTTTAAATCCTCCTATTACTATTACAAACCACTTCGAAGAATGGTTATTAATATATCATTAGGAAATCCAAGTATTATAGATTTTTCCTATTTTCCTTCTAAGGGAATTAGAAAGACCGATCTATTACTCAAAGAATTATAGAATTATCTTCGAAAATGTAGATATTAATCTATTGATTTCCATTTTGTATCTTTAAATAAAAGACTTTATTTTTAATATTCTAAATATTATTTCAATTATTAAGGGGTCTCACAGAAACAATCTACAATCTCCTAATAGTGATAGTAAATCCATATTAACCCATGTCAACTAGAAAGACCTCTTAAGATAACCAGAAAAATATTATTTATGTTTTACACAGTATTTATAGCCTTGATTTCAAGTTTTCAGAATGCTTACTTTTTTGTGTTTTCCCCCAATATATATATAATACAAACTAATTAGCCTATAACATATACTATATCTAATCGAATACAATTAAAAAAGTAAATAATATTATTAATAGTTTGAAGATAAAAAACCTTATTGTTTTCATAGAGAAGCTTACTTTCGTCTGTATTTTGTACAACTATACCAAAAGATAAAAGCAAGTTTTTTATATCAATAAAATCGATTCCGAATTGCTATAGAATATTTTTTATATAATTTGATTAATATATTTTGAATAATGAGTCTTATCGATTTCGTTTTATTTGAATAACTAGAAAGATATTAGTTTTATCTAAATCTTTATATTTCTATCGATTTTTGATTGTTTTTTTTATCGAATTTATATTAATATAATTTCCTATTATTAACAGATTATCTATATATAATAGAATATATATATTTCTTTTTCCATAAAAAGGTTAAAATCTGCTATAAATTTTTCGAGTTTAATCTCTTTAAAAGAATCTTTATATAATTGTTTATCAAATTCTTAATACTTGTTTTGGTTTGTAAAGAGACTCTTTTAATTTGAGATATAATTTATCTTTAAATTTAATTTCAGAAAAATTTCTTCGAAATATCTTAATATTTCTATAAGGATTTCTATATTTATTAACTCATCATTCAAAAAAGTAGTATCGATATTTATATTATTGATTTCTAAATTTTCTATTATAGCTTTAGTTAATAAAATATGTAATATTGAATATCTTGTTATACTAATAAAAATCTCTTGGAAATTTATTTCATATCTTTGAAGATATTTTTTTATTATTAGTCTTACTTTTCTTCTGATCAATTTGCTGAAGCAATTTAGTTTATTTCTTAGAATATATTTATTACTCAATAGTTTTCAGTCTGCAGACATAGCTTTACTTATAATTTCGAAAATATTATTATTCTTAAAACTTTGTAATTCATTTTTGATTATTTTTATTTATATTTGGGCATCCCTTTATATAGCATCCTCAAATTCTATTAATTCTTCAAATATTAAATTAAAGTTATTAATTGAAAACTCTTTAGAATATATAGAGGTAATATACAATATAACTATATACTGAATAATCGAATTATTAAAGATTTTTCTCAATTATTTCTTACAACTTTTATTTAGAGTATCTTAGATTAGAGTGGCTATAGAGACAGGTCTAATTCTTGGAATCTCTATAACTATTTGTATTCTTTGTTTTGAAAACTAAAATATATGTGTCTTTTATATGAATTCGATTGTTTATAATTATTACTATTATAATATTTGTAAAAAATAGATTTGAATAGTTTATCGTTTATTTTGGATCTAAACAATTTAATATTTGTTAATATATATCTCTTATATATCTTTTGATACTCATTATACCCTTCTTTTTATAATACTATTTTTGTTATATAAAAAAGGTTTTCTCTTTTTTATTATCCTAGGCGATTTTGGATATACCTTATCTTTAAGGTTTTTAAAGAGAATATCTGTATTTATTAAAATCAGTATTTATTGTTCTATATATACTCTTAATATAAAAATCAAAAAGAAAATAAATATTCTAAACTCAAATTTCTTTATTATCAAATTAGATTACTAAAGGTTTTTAGTTCACATTTTATACCCAAATATTCTGAATTTCTTAAAATCAGATTGTTTATCAGATATAGTTTTGTATGATATAATTATTAAAAAAAGTATTTCAGCTTCTCCAAATAATAAGGATTTGATGGGAGATCTGTTTTTCAGATATATAGTATATTTAGTAATAAATTCCCACATTTTAGATTTAATTTCTGATTTATTCAAGAGCAATTTGGCTATAATATTAATATCTTAAATTTTCTTTTCTGTAATTCTATTTATAAAATATTTTTCTAAAAATGATAATTTAAAAATTAAGCTTTTCTTTGAGATCTTCATTTGAAATTATATTTCAAATTCACTTTTATTATTATCTATTCTAATAATAATAATCTTAAAGTTAAACTTTTTTTTCAATTTAATTGATCAAATTTATTAATATAGATATAATAATTTTAATAGATTTATCTTTTGTATATTTAATTTCAATCACTCTGATTATATTATCAATAACTATAATAAAATATTTGTTTTCATTTTCTAAAAGATTTTGAATCCCTGAAAAATCTATATAAAAATAATATAGTTTTATAAAAATATAAATAACTATATATTTGTTGAAATACTTATTTATCCTTTCTACAAAATAAGACTTATAAGCTTTTTAATCAGCACTTTTGTTTCTTTTAGTATAATAGAAATTATTCGAAGTTTTCTTTAACTTGTTTATTTGATTGTAATTAAAATAATATAAGTATCTGTTAAAATAAGAGTGGTAGAATAGTGGTTGCATGTATTATTGACTATGTAGATTGATTTATAAGACCTAGAATCTAGACTATAAAGTGGAAGATATATATATATGTGCATGTGCTATATCACATGTGATATGGCACATGATATATATTGTATATTTCCAACACTCCCTTAGAGAGATTACTCTCTTCTAGTTTCTATAGTCAAATCTTACTCTATTACGAGATCTAGTATATCCTTAAATCTTTTGAATATTACTCTAGCGCATGGCTTTGTTAGTCCATTTGCAGCTATATCTTTAGTGTTGATATAACTAGTATTAGCTAGTTGTTTTTTAGTTAGATTCTTGATAAAGTGATAGCATATATTAATATACTTCGATCGCTTGTATAGGTGAGGGTTCTTAGTCAGGGTTAATATTCCTTGATTGTCATCTAGCATCTGGACTGTCTCTTTATTATCAATATACTTCGAGCGTTTCAAGTCCTTTAATAATTGAGCTAGTCATTAGCCTTGCTTTGTAAATATAGCTATCGAAATGTACTCTGCTTTTGCACTTGATATCGCTACAGATGTTTGCTTCTTGCTTGCCTATGAGATTGGTCCACTGTAGAATATTATTACACCTCCCGAAATGCTTTTTCGATTAGCTTTATCGGATGCCCAATCTGTATCTGTATAGACTTTAATGGTATCCTATAGGAGATTGTAATCTTTGTATATAGTTGGCTGGACTCCCCCAGGCCTGAAGTGTAGCTTCTATTTGATGGTTGATCTTAAATATCTTATAAGATTCTTGAGTGTAATATTATAATGCTTTACTGGATTGAATATAGCCTACACTAATCTTCCAAGGCTGAAAGCGATATTTGGTTTTGTATAAACTATAGAATGAATTATATTGCTGATCACTTATTGGTACTTGTAAATATCTGTCAATTCATCATCTGAATGTATAGATTGTAATTAACTATAATTAGATATTAATATTTTTCTTGGCGTGTATTGACCGTAGGGAATTCCGAATCATATAAGCATAACATCTAAATACTCTTCTTGATTCATTATTAGAGTTCTTTCTTTTCTGTTTTGGATAATATAAACTCCTAAGATTTTACTAATCTCCTCTAGATTCTTAGTATTAAAGCGAGTAGAGAGTCTTTAATAGAATTATTCAATATCTTGTTTTTGTGCTATAGTTATAACGATATTATTTATATATATTAATAATATTAGGTTCATTTGATAATTAGTATATAAACAGGGATCGGCCTGGCTTTATGTAAATCCGGTTTCTAGTAGATGCTTTTTTAATAATAAACTTCAATCTCTATTAGTCTATTTCAAGCCATAAAGACTACGGAGTGTATGAAGAATATACTCTTGTTTTACTTATACTCCTTGAGGGGAAGCTAGATAGATTTCCTCTTTCAAGTGTGATTTAGTAAAGGCATTCTTGATATCGAAATGTGAGTATTCTAAATCTTCTTATACAATGATTACTAGAAAAAGACAAAGAGTATCCAGTCGAATTATAGAAGCAAATATTTTATTATAATCTTTCCCTAGGATTTGACTAAAACCTCAAGCTACTAATTATACTTTGAATCTCTCTATTGTATTATTCTTGGTTTTTATAGTAAAGACTCATTTGATTGAGACTAAATTACTCCCTTATAGAAGGATGAATTCTTCCCAGATATTGTTTTTGATTAGAGAGTCAACTTCCTCTTAAATTGCTACTTGTTACTCCTTTCCATATTCCTTATCTATTACAGCTTCCTTATAGGTCTTAGGGATTTTGATTCCCAATATCTCATTTGCAGGTAGTGCTGTATTGTTATTTTCAGGGGTGTTTAAAAGTATAGTTGTGAGATGAGAAGTGATTATATTCTATATTCTTTTATTGTTTCATAGAATACTTGGGATTATTATTATAGCTTATTTGATCTATTCGTTGAATGACTCGTTTGACATAGCAAGAAATAATCGGATTATCTTGAGAATTCCCTGCTCCTCTTGATTATTCATATTTGTATCCCTTTTCCTTTTACAAAGATTATATCTTGTTTCTAAGGGTTGATCTTGTAATTTATAACTTTGCTCATTTTGAGCAAAGTTATATTTAATAGATGAAATTGAGATAAAAGCTAGGAATATATTAATAATAGGATTTTCAGAAGCTTCTTTGGGTGTACTTGATATTTCTTCTGTTTGCTTTGGCAGATTGAGTGTTACTTTTGATATATCTAGTGTTTCCCCTACCCACTCTAACAAATCAAATAGCAAATCAGGGACAGAAAAGATATTACCATCTTTGTCTTCATTAAAACGAGGAATACTTTCTTTATTGGTTTCCTTAGATAATTGTATTTCGATAGAGTTTAGGATTACTGAATTAGATGAGATTAATGAATTGATTTAATTAAATAATACTTCTAATGGGAACTTCGGTCTACTACGAGATTTTTGGTCTAGTTCGATATTCTTTATTCCTTGAGCTCTAATAATATAATTCCTGAGTTTCAAATTCATATTCCTATTCTTAT
Source organism: Botrytis paeoniae (assembly GCA_004786145.1). Lineage (NCBI taxonomy): Eukaryota > Fungi > Ascomycota > Leotiomycetes > Helotiales > Sclerotiniaceae > Botrytis > Botrytis paeoniae. The sequence continues at coordinate 19,135 of PQXI01000119.1, forward strand.
AGTTTTCATCAATTATAATTCGCGAAGATCAGTAGGTATAGTCTAATTCAAATAAATATACTTTCATATGCTTAATTGTATTCTTTGAATATCCTAAGAATATTCCGAGTCTTGTAATATCATATAATTTGTTATGTTTTTATCCATTTGGGATTGTCTTAGGATTAACATAAGTATAGCATCAACTCTCTTAGATCTTATATTTATTAATATCTGATATAATACTAGTAAATACTTTCAATAGGCTTTAGTTAATTCTATTTAAGTTTAGTCTAATGCTGGTACAGTTTTGGATATATGCATTGTATTCTACAACTTCATCTCAGAATTCTAGTGGTAGATGAGCTTCCTTTAATATTACTCTTATATCAACCTCTGCTGTACGGATATTATATTCGGCTGGGCTGTTTTGATGTAATGATGCTGTTACTGTAATCTCTGATTATACTCCAGATTTCCATTCTCGAATTGATTATAATAGTTCTGATGTATTGTTTATTCTAGCAGCGATTACTAATACTCCTATACTAAGCTCGATTCCTTGTTTTCATTCTTTTAGTAAAAGAATTGTATTATTTTTATATCTCAAAGGGATGATTTAGTTTACTTTTATTATACTATCGATAATAAGAATAAAGTATCTATATCCTTGAATAGATCTTGAAAAGGGATTAGTAATATCAAAATGGATCAATTCTAATCTCTTGGACTTTTGAGTGCTTAATTCATTCGGAATTCTATTAGTTATTTTTATAAGGGAATAGATATTATATATATTAAGAGATAAGGGGATCTTGATAGGCTTCTAAAGTATAGTTACTTTGTATAGATTTCTGATTTTGTTAGGGCCGAGATGATTAAAACATTGATGCTAGATTAGATATCTTTCCTTTTCTGATATTATTAGTTTTTTAGAGATACTCTTTATATTATCTAAAATCTTAGTAGATAATATAGAGTCTTTGTATTCTGATTTTATATATGAAATAATATACATTCCATTTTTCATTTTAGTTTCAATGATTTTATTATTCTTATTATCTTTTAATATGAAATATATCTTTTTAAGACTAAATCTCTTTTCGAGTTTTATCTCGCAGATTCTTTTAGTAGAAAATAAATTAACTCCTAGTCCTGGTATATATAAAACTCTATTCAAAACCATTCTTAATTCATTCTTATACACTATGTCTATTATCCCTTTTTCATACAAGTATATAGCTCCCTTACCAACTATTATCTTTCATCGCGATATAATAGTTAGGGTTCTGAAAAGGGAACATTGGTCAGATATATATAAAGTAACACTAGAATCGATATATCATAGGGATAGGGATATCTTATTAATAATCTTTTTAGTAAAATAATAATGCTCGGAATTAGAGTTATCGCTACTTTTATTATTAATACTTTCTATTAAGCTTGATTCGGTTATATAAACTTTGTAATCATATTTCTCTTTCTTTTCGATTCGAGAAGGGAAAGTTGATTGTTGTTGCTTCTTCTTGTGTCTTGTATTATATATCAAGAAACATCTTGTACATTTAAGTAAAGAGCATTTCTATATTAAGTGTTCCATCTTGTTGCAAAGTTCGTAGGTGTTGGGTGTATTTGGCTTTGAACCTGTATCTGGGTTCCAATAGAGATTGTAATATAAATTGTTTTTATTTCTTCTAGTAATATATACTACCTCTATAGAACTCTTAATCTCAACTTCCTTAACTTATAAATGTTTAATCTTTTGGTTAATTATTAGAGTATTATTAATAATATATATTATATCGATAATAGTTTTGTACTTATTTGGAAGAAATACAATCAGATTTTGGAAGAGTGATTTATTAGTATACATAGTACCAACAGAGGAGTCTGCAGATGTAAATCTTCGACGAAGCTCCTTGAGTTTGTCCTAGGTACTAATAATCGTCATATCAAATGTATCTTCTGACTGGAAAACAAAGTTCTTGATTTTAAGAAGATATTCGTTTGCAATGATATTATTGATCTAAACATACTTGATCGCAAGATAATCCTAAAGTCCTTTTGCTATATCGTATTCATCAACTAAGACTTTATTATCATCAAAGAGTGAGCAATAGATATAAGATAATATATTTACTTCATCCTTAAGGAATATAGCTTTTTTTTCGATATTAAATCAAATAAATATAATTTTGTTATCTTCGAACAGATTTAATTCCTTAAAATCTTTTGCTAAGGTATCATCAATACTAGTCGCGATTTGTGCATATCCGTATAGTGTCTTTTCGCAAGTATAGAATATAGCTTTCCCTCAAAGTTGAATTCTCATCTGACAGGTTTATTACTTATAGTTTTTTTGAATAAAGAGAGGAATACACTTGGAATAATTCTTACACTCGATGTCATCGTTTATCGTGATATCGGATAAATGAAAATATTGTTAGTGCAGGGTATTTTTGCATATATTACAACTTTGTCAATTTAAAACAAAGTTGTATAATGGTTTAAGATGTATATATATATAGTACTTCTTTAAAAGAAGAGTATAATATATATAATGATTATATTGCAACTATTGCTTAATAATTCTCTTGCTATACTAAGTGAAATCTTGATCGATTTAGTCCTTATAAAGAACTTGTTTATTGTCAATCTCTACTTAGATTATATAGACTTTATTGAATAATCTTCAGCCATAGTCTTATTATGAAACACCGGGCTTCATAACCTATTAAAATAAGGGTGGTAGAACAATAGTTGTATGTATTATTGACTATGTAGATTGACTTATAAGATCTAGAATCTAGACTACAAAGTGGAAGATATATATATGTGTGCATATGCCATATCACATGTGATATGGCACGTGGTACATATCGTATATTTCCAACAGTATCGATATATAATCTTAGCTTTATTGTTATTTATATTAATCTTTTTTGTTTTAGAGTCTATATCAACTATATCGGTTATCTGGGGTGTACGCGGAAGCGCGCCGCTCATAACGCAATGGGCTTTCCACGAGTGCCATAAGGCAATGAAACAGCTTGATATCAGAGTGAAATGGTCACCTGGCCATATGGAGATCGAAGGCAATGAGGAAGCAGACCGCCTGACAAACGCAAGCGCAATTGGACCTATGGACCAGGCGATTGACAAGCTACCAACAATTAGTGGTATTCGAACAATTGTTTGCTAGAAGTGCCGACGCACAGAAACTGATTGATGGGAAGAGGTGAATACCTTTCTATCTATTGGTTACAAAGATTAGTCTCCTAGATACAATACAAATAAGTCAAAGGAATTAACTCTACCAAAAGCAATCCTATATCAACTACTAACTATAAAAACAGGCTACAACGATTTCGCTATTTACTACTAGAGATTCGATTATCAAAATAGTAAGCTGAATTGCTTATACAATAATACAAAAGAATCATATCACTTCTTCAAATATACAACAAACAACCTTAAGTACTTGAACTGGCCTTTTATTCTTATAGAGATATACTCTAATAAACAGATAATTATATATATCAAGAAACTTTTATATATATCTAACAAGTTTATTCAACTAATTATAAACTCAAAATTCTATACTCAGATCTATCCCAATTACTAAAGAACCTTAGGAAAAAGGATTACCCTTTCAACAAAATACCTGTTTCCCTATATTTATCACTCAATTGATTACTCCAATTTACTCTACCTCTAAAAACTATAAAACATAATCTAATATATAATATAAGAGCTACAACATTTAGCTAATTATACAATAATTCACCCCCGCTTCCCTCCCCCTAATTAAGAGATCGAAGCCTACAACAAGCCTATTCATCTAGGAATCAAGCTTTACTCTAACAACAACCCAGATCAAACATACCCTTCTGAAAATAAAAGCGGATCGCATTCACAGAGAAGCGAACAGCCCCTAGTATTAAAGCTAAATTGTTAAATTCGATTACAATGATTACACCGTTTAAATAGTTCCTTATCTTAGTACATCTAAATACTCTTAGGGAGGTCCAGAACAGATGTTAATTAATATAAATTAATAAATAAAAATATATCAACTGTTAAAATAAGAGTAGTAGAATAGTGGTTGTATGTATTATTGACTATGTAGATTGACTTATAAGACTTAGAATCTAGACTACGAAGTGGAAGATATATATATGTGTGCATGTGCTTGTATGCACATGTCATATCACATGTGATATAGCACGTGATACATATCGTATATTTCCAACATCAACTATATATATATAATAAGAGATAGATTATTGGATTATATAGTTACTATTTATATATTTTGCTAATATTTCAAATTAATTTTTTTTTTAATAAAAAACTAAATCCTTTTTAAATTTAAATTTATATTTAATCTCTAACATAACATATGAGGAACTCGGACATATGGAGAACTAGAACACTTTTTCAATTATTCTACACACGATCTTGTTCTACAAACCACACAATCCTTCAATTCCAATTCTGAATCATTTGACCTATTTTCTAGCTCTTTTTTTTTAATCTTTTCTTTTGATTCTTCAACTATACACTTATATGATTATTCTTATAGCTTTTTTTTCTTAGGTTTTTTCTTCATCTTATATATCATTTTTAGTATTTCCTTAATACTAAAAACAAATTGATCTTATAATTTGATTCTTTTGTCTTTAGTTCTCTTTTTTCGAATCTCAATTATTTCCTGAGTATTAGCAAACTATTTTCAAAATAAGACTATCTCAATATTTTGAGATTCTATAAATCTAATCATTCTTTTAATATATCAACAAATTAATGATATAAAAGAACCATTATTTATTAAAGCTATATTAAAGATCTGATTTGCTTACCTTAATTCTATTCTATTTGAAGAAGAACTTCTGAATATAGATAAATCTAGATCTTAATTGGGGATTCTCATTTGTAAAATAAAAGATTACTGAAAGGAGTTAAATAATAATATATCGAATACTTTTCGTGGAGCAAAAGATACTAAACCAGCTTCTCTCCAGCCAGTTTTAATATTAGAAAAATTCAATACTTTTTTTCTAATATTTTGAAAGAGTTCTACTTATTTAGCTCTTTAAATTCGCTTTATATTAGCTCGAAAATATCAATCAATTTTCAAAGTATAATATCGTTTCATTGGCTTATATATCACAATATTAAATAGCTGAAGCAAATAGGAGTAATAAATCAATATTCTTCTTTATATAGAAAGCAATAAAACTGCCTGTAATATAACTTGAATAACTATTTATAATCAAAAGTCGAGATCGGTTATCTAATACTTTCTTGGATTCTGATTCGAAAACCCTTTTTAATCATTCCAATTCATAACTATTTAAAATTCATCTATTTGTACTAATAAAGAACTACCAGCTTTGAAGCATATCCTTTGGAATCCATACAGAATTTGTATTCTGAGCCTTAAAAATAATTATAGATGATAGAGCCTTTCTAATTGTATTAATATATTCAAATATAATTATCCATTCTTGTTTACTAACTATAACTTTTCAATTCGATTTCTGAATAAAATTGATTATAATACGCGTATTTTGAATATTTCCAATTCCAAATCTGGTTTCGTTTATATTATATATATTATTTAATTTATACTTTTGTTTAATGAGATATATACAAAGTATATCAAACCAAATCTGAATATTCTTCGGAGTTGCTTTTTTAGCCTGATTAGATTCTAATTAATATAAATAGTATATTTTAAGTTCTAAATATTGTTTTTGGAATCTATGAATCTATTTGTAGCCTATAAATGGAATTTCTATTGAAATAGGAATTCGAGATGATATAATTTGAATATATCGAAAACGAATTTCGTTAACTATTTCCTTCATCAATATAGATATAATAGGGAATCCAGTGATTATGAATTATAAAATCTATTGTACAAAAGTATTTTCTTTTGTGTTTAAAAGAATTTGAGCTATTTTGTGGGTTTGAGAACATGTTTTCTTTTCAGTCAGCCTATCAGCTAAAGTAGATTTAGAGACTTCAAAATACTCTACAGTTTTTCTAATTAATTTAAATTCTTTCAATTGAAATACAACTATAGTCTTTTAAAGCTTCTCTTCAATCTAAACAGGTATAAAAGGTAATTAGGTATACATAATAAAAGTTATTAGAGTTTCAAATTAGCAATAAACAAAAAGTGTCCGAGTTCCCCATACGTTACGTTATAAAAGTTCTAATTGAAATAAGTTGGATTGCTCGAAAATCTTTGATATATTAGATATCTGTTGAAGATAGTAGTTCACATGGCGCCAAGATATAGGGAGAGCTAGTCCTATTCGAGCATAATGGAAACTCTCCCTACAGGAAGAGTTTTCACTATATAGAATTGAAAGCTCTTTAAGAAATATAGAGATAGTCAATATACAAGTGAATAACCTCAAAAGGCCCTCAAAGTCAACCCTAAGCTTCCCACCATTCCCTGTAGAGAGTCATAATCTTAACAATATCTTTTAAAGTAAGGTTTTCAATAATAATTATTGCAAAAGCAATACTACAGATATTATATTATTGGCAGTTTTTACTTAATAAGGTGAATTCTAATATATAATATTCGTAAGATTTATGAAAGAATTAATAAAGTAATAAAAGACTTTAAAATCAAGTATTTATATATAGTTATCGAAGGCTTGAGTATGTATTACATTAATAAAATAAAAAGAAATAATATATTCTGATTTTGTTATTATTAAGTAAACAATAACTATATATGCAAAACTATTTTTAGTAATTTTATTATCTGATTTCAATATTCCTTTAGTTCCAATATATATAAAGCAGTCTTTTTATTAATATTATTTCTCTTTATAAAAAGTATAAAACCTAATATCAGTTTTATTAATTTTATTGGATTTTGATAAAATTAAAGAATCCCTTTTGTTTCCATAATGTTCTTTATAATTTCCTTCTTCTTTTCCTTAAGTTTCTCAAAATACTTATTTATATATACTATCTCATATAGTATTAGCTAACACAGTATTTATATCAGCTTAAGGAATATATTCAGCTTTTTATAGTAATAATAAAATTTCGTTAAATTTACTAAACTTTGATTTTGGGAAAAGAGCTCGGAAGCTAATTATAGATATCTTTATTGAAAATAGAACTATTTGAAGCAAATCCATATTAATAATGAAAAAGATAATTAAGAAAAACTTGAATAAATTCTGTTTTGGAATCGAATTGTTTATATAGAAAGTGCTTTCTGATATCTTTGATATATTAAGGATTTAATGAATTATTGAAGGTTAAGATACTTGTTTATATATTTATAAGATTGGTATTTCTAATAAAAGATATAATCTAGGAATAATAAATAAAGGGTAAGTAAGAGTTTATGATAAAAATTGTAATTCTCATTTATTTCCTTTAATCAATAATATCAATACAATTCCTGATTAATATTGTTTTAATATTTATATATATATATTGTGATTAATAAATATTATTATTATAATTTTAAGGGATTTATAAAATTCGATTCAATTATTGTCTGTAAATACAATAAGAGTTCCTTATTTGATCTGGGTTGTATTGGCTATATATTTGCTAGCTATAGTTAAGGAACTAAGGAATTGGGTATATAAATTCTAAACTAAGATAATAGTAATGTTGATTATAATACAAAGCTGATAATTTGTTAAAAGTAAATATCAAGTTATATATAGAATATAATATATTAAGTATGTGGTATCAAATCTACATATGCAGAAAACTCGGAAAGGGGTGTTTTGTAGTGGTGTGTATATTTCACATATGTGATTTCCAACAATTTGATAATAATATTGATTATTTTGATTATTCTGAATAAATATAACATACCTTCTTTTTTGTATTAATAGTAACAATTATTTAATCCAAATAGATATCGACTTAATAATTGCAGAAAAAGGTATAGAATAATTCTCTACTTCAAATACAATATAAATTAAAGAGTTATTTCGAAAAAGCCCCTCTTGACTTTTTTCGTATTGTTCAATGGTCTTTATAAAGACACTGATTATTACAGATTATTCTATTAATTTATTTTGAAGATATCTTCTGAAAATCAATCAAATTTGTGATTATTAACCTAATTATCTATAAAGAAATTAAATAGAGATATTATGAAAATAATTAATATAGAATATCAATATATCTCTCTTATTCTACAGGATTCCACAATAGTTCATAGCTTACTATAATTAACTAAAACAACCCAAACAAAAGGTTCAACAGTCTATACATCAGACTGAGTTTTGAATAAGGCTGAAAAAGCAAATAACTAGTTTCACTTAGAATATAAAGAAATAACTAATAATAGAAAGTTTTCATATTGTAATCTCTGATTATTAATCATAATAATCTAAAGTATTAGTATAGTATGTTTTATAGAATCAAAAGGGAATTCAATTAATAATCTCTAAATAGAACTCTAAGTTTATAACCTATAGAAAAATATAGCACAAGATAAAATAGGTTGATTGCTTAAGATTCTATAAATAGAGAGAGCTGTCTCTATATATATTAATAGGTATAATCATATACTGCGTATACGCTATACATATACCAAAAGCCGAATTTCAATAATATATATATACAAAGTCTAACAATAGTTGCTTAATCGAATTCATTGTATGAAAATGTAACAGAATACAGATTTTCGATGTAATTTCATAAAATGACTAATAGTAGTTGATGTTGATCCTAAATCAGATTTGATATCCTTTGAAATAAAAATTCAATTCTATTAACTTTATTTTAAATATTTATAAAGCTTGAATGGATTATGAGATTATTATTATTCCGAAATCTTTAGATACTGTATCAGTAGTTTTTTATACACTTAATTTTCATCCACTTTAAAATTGGAAAATAAAATTATTTTAATTCTCTTCTCTTTTGATATCGAGATTGATTTATAAAATAGAATAGAGAATTAATCTTTGATTGAACTTATCTTTTTATGAGAGGTTTTTTTTACTATCAGATCTTATCAATTGATTTAGGAAGGAAAATTGATAAAAGTTAAGTTGATATGTAGTCATGTTACTTTTCGGAATTTTTGAGTAAGATTGTTATTATTTTCAATTAGTTTTGAGTGTTTTTGATTAGTTTTAGGTCTTTTCAATATTTTTATCATTTTCAGAATCATAAAGATTAATAGTTTTATAGTTTTGTATTTGATCGAAGGCCAAACTTGGAAGTTCTTTGGAGAAAATAACCCTTCTGGAATATTCCAACATAGGTACATATTTCAAAGTAGATCTTATAACTAAAAACTAACCGATTCAAAAAAAGCTCTCTATATATCTTATATTTAAGGATTAATGTAAATGATCGAACAAATCAATAAATCAAGAGGAAATGATTTACAAGATAACCCTGACAAGATGCAGCTATTATATGAATTGAGAAGCTGCTAATTATATATTGCTCACAGAATTGAGTCATCATCTACTCAAGAAATTGATTGAATTCAGAATTAAATTGTAATTTCGAAGCTTTCAAAGAATTGAAAAAATGATTCAAGTAATTTTGGTTGATTAAAATATTTGTGGGTGTGATGAAAAAGATAGATAATTTCATTATTATAGATTTATAGATTTATAGAATTGATGGGAATTATAATAGGAGATTTTGTAGTATTATCAACAGATTTCTTTTGAGGTTTATTAAGAGGCTTTTTATCAGATTCATCAGATTTATTAAACTCTGAGGCTTAATATGGCCTTTGACACCCCTAGTCAAGCTATAAGCAAGGAGAAGAGGAGACTATAAATTTCAGATATATGCCATTAGATCTTTTATTTGTATGATAATTAGATTTAGGATTATATCGAAATTTAGAGCCGTCAACTGCTGAAAAGGTATCAACTCTACATAAACCAAGATATATATGACTCTTTCACAAAGTCTGTAATTTCTAAACAACTTCAAAAGGTTGGATTAGAAATTTTTATTAATGAAAGATCTTTATAATCTCAGTATTTTTTAAGGCTGGACGATGCAATTAAAAGATAGATTTTAAATAACGTCGAAAATGACTAGAAGAGTATGAATGAGACTATTAGTATTTTCAGTTACAAAAGATAATATATATATATAACTTACTATTTATTTCTAATAGATTATAAGTGTTATATTATAATAGCTTTATTTATTCTATTTATAATATATTTGATACAAAAATTCACATTATTTAAATATAACTGATTTAATTACAACTAAGTTCTTTCAATCAAAATATAGATCTCTTGTTATTTTCGAAAAACAATAACTAAATAGATTTCTATAAATATATTAGATTTATAATACTGAAAGCTAATACACTAGTAATATATATAAAAGAAGAAGAGATATTGGCAAGTTTTTATTTGGAGATTACAAAATAAAAGAAGCAAAAAGGAATTGATCCAAAATCTTTGAAAACTGTTTATTTATAAACAATTTGATTCCAAAACAAAGATTATTCAAATCTTTTTGATTATTTTTTTTGATATTAATATAAAACTCTTATAACAAAACAATTTATTATTGATATAGAAGGTTATATTCAACTTTTTAATATACTATTAGAAACATAAATCTAGTAAACTCAATATAATCTTATTATATCTATAGATATGAATATCCAAAATGTATTATATACTTTATAATAAACTAAGAGAATTCCTTAAGATATTATAAATCAATTAGCAACAGTTAATACTATATAAAATAATATATAAGAACAAAGTAATAAAGGAGCTTAAGTAAAGAAAGAAAAAGAATATAAAGAATATTATTCTTATAATTAAATATTATATATCAAATTTTAGATGAATTATATCTATAAATAAAGGAAGTGCATAGTTATACACAAACGAATTTTGTATATAAAATGAAGTGAGCTATATACTGATAAGCCACGTTATAACAAAAGATTTATTAAAAAAAGATTTCAAAAATAAGTTTGGAAATACTCCAATTTCTATTGAAAAATTTTATACAAAAATATCTAATTATAAAGTAGTAATTATATTGATAAAGGTCCCCTAACCTGGATCACAAACCTCTAAATAAGACAGCCGCTCGATCGCCATGAGCGGTGCCGAGCGGGGGATCACCGGGAGCACTAAGCTCCTGATTAGCTAATATTACATTACTATAAGCGGCTGGAGCGCTAGCGGTCCATAGGCCCGCTTCTTATTACGTTTAGAATACCCTTCGGGAGGTTAGATATCAGACGTTAATTACTATAAATAAATAAATAAATATATTGATATAATAATTAATAAAGATAAATTATATCAAAAACGAACTTATATATTCTAATTCTTTTCTTTTTAGTAATTCTTCTTTATTTATAACTCTTAAGGATTTATTTAAAGTTAGAGAAATCTATAAACATTTTAAACCTTAAATTAAAAGCAAGAAGTATTTTGATATATTCTTTCAATATAAGATTGTTGAATATAAGAACAATAAGATCATTAATATCGATCTATAGAAGATTATTTATTATATTTTTATTTATTTTTATAAAAAGTATCTCTATTAGAAATAAAAGATAATATTTTATTACTTTCAAAAGATTCTTCAATGTTTTGATATATATATTGATATTAAGATTAAAATTGAGGATACAATTAAAGAAATTCTTTTTTGCTCTAAGTATTCTCAATAGATTAAATTAGAACTCTATAAATATTAAATAAATAAAATAAAATCATTTCTTGTTGATAAATAGATTAATCTGTCTATTGGATTAAAGGAATCACAAGATTCTTTCAATAATCTAAATAAATTCGATTCTCATTGTAATTTTTTTGTTTAATACACTTCTCCTATTAAATAAGGTTCTTTAAAATAATATTTTAATAAGAGAAAGAATAATAAAAGGAATAAAAATAATAAGAATAATAAGAATAAAAGGTTGTATATATTAATGATTATATAGATTGACTTTTTAGATAAAAGAGATAGACTATGAAGTGGAAGATATATATATATATATATATGCACATGCTACAACTCATCTGATGTGTCACGTGGCCTATATTCTATACTTCCAACAGATTCTAATAATAATCCTAGCTGAAAAAATAATTGAAATAATGATAATAATAATAATTATAATAAAGAACAACATCTATTTTATAAGTGTAATAATAACCCACCACTATAAGATAAAATGAATGATAATATAATCAATCGACAATAATAAAGTTGGTTTGTTATTGATCTTTTGAAAATATATTAATAAAGGAATATATACAAAAATATCAATAATTCCTTTAAAAAAAACAGATTTCAATTCTCTACAAATAATACCAGAGAGTTTTTCTATCAAAAGAACTTTCTATCAAGACTTTTCTAATTATATAATATAATTCTATTATAGAGTTCTACTAAATTAATCTTATTACTTTATCTTTAATTCATAAAGATTTGTACTAAATAATAATAAATAACTTCAAAGAATCTAATTATTAATATAATATGCTTTAGAAATAGAATAATATTTTCTTTCTAATTTATATTCAAAAGGAAACTATTATAGATATACAGGCTTTATTTGACAAAATAATCAAGGATATTTAATTTCTCAAATATATTATTCCAGAGAATATATATGATCATCAGATATATCATATCAAGTTTATCTCTACACAATAATATATATGAATATTATATAATAATATATGACCCTTATCATAATATTATATTGGAAATATAGAATATAGGTTATATGACATACTACATGAGTTGTAGTATATGTGTATATATATATATATCTTTTATTTTGTAGTTTATGTTTTGAATTGAATAAGTCAATCTATATAGCTATTAATATATACAACTATTATTCTACTACTCTTATTTTAATATATTATAGAATTGATTAATCAAATCAAATAAGTAATTGTTTTATATTTAAGAAGTTTTCCTCAAATATTTATATTTGTCAGAAATAGACAGCAAGTTGCATATATATATTATCTTATTGATCTATATATAGTATCATTAGAAGAGAAATCTCTTCTAATAGTACTAAAATATAGACCACATTATATGTTTTCCAATATCCTTCTTATAATAGAAAATCTATTATCTCAAATATATAGAACTAATCTATATATAATTGATAAAGAGTCTTATTAACTCCTACAATAATATCAACTCCTCTAAATTGCTTATAATATTTATATCTCCTGAAGAGTTTGAAATTTCTATAATATCTTATTGTATTATAATACAGGAATACTTTTCTAATACTTTTTTCTATCTATATTACATAAAATAACTTCAAATTATTGAGTATATATATATATAAATTTATTATATTTCAATAAAATTGATTGTTTTCAATTCTTTGTCCTTTAATTCTACATATAATAGTATTTCGACTTTTTTAATCGAATCAAATCTAAGATTCGGATCGATTTGATTGATTTGGTCGATTTAATTAATTTAGTTAATTAATTTTGATCAATTTGGTTAATTTAGTTAATTGATTTTGATCAATTTAGTCAATTTGATTAATTGATTTTGGTTAATTTGGTGAATTGATTTTTAATGAATTTAATGAATTGATTTTTAATGAATTTGATGAAATTGGTTAAATTAGTAAAATTGATCAAATTAGTTGATTTGGTTAATTTGGTCAATTATTTTTGATTAATTTGATCAATTTGATTAATTGATTCTTGATTAATTCCGTAATTGGTATTAATTGATTCTCTTTAATCCTTAGCTTTCCAGATCCAATTTAAGGCCTTTTTTATGAATCATAAAACCAGGATATATTAATTGTTTAATCTATTCCTAGAATATATACAATATATAATCTTTTGGTATTCACTATATCTTTTTTAACATAGTATTATTGAATATTGATATACTTTATTTTATTATTAAACTTATTTTCTTGTATTCAATCTATCCTGTTTGTATTATTGTAATATAAGGTTAAAATAAAGAGCTTGTTCTTAAAATGTTTATCTAAGTCTTTGATTAGCTTTTTTATTCAAGTGATCTCTTTTGCTTTCTTATTAGCTATTATAATTTTAGTTTTCATTATATAGAGAAAAATCGATTTCTACTTTGTTAAAGATTATATTATAGTTTTATTATATCTAATAAGAGCTATATCTTGAACAGATTTTCCATTAGCTATAGATTTCCAAATTTAATCTATAGTGATAGTAACTTCATAATTGATTCAGTTTATATATAGCTATCTATAAAGACTATACAATATATCTATATAGTTCTAATTGTATAAAGTTAAAAAAAAAAGTAAAAACTTACTATTCTTTAGATAATCTTTAAATCTATTATCAAAAAGATTTATTCTATTTTAAAGACCTTAATACTTTTATTTACTTCTTTAGAATCCCTATAATATTCTGTTTTTATATTTATTTCTATTATCCATTTCTATTTTATTTAATTTCTCTTGATATATCAAATCCTGTAGTTAGTATATCATTGTTTTAGGCTGGCAAAGTCGATATCTCAGCCTGTACATAGCGCCGGCTACAAACCTTTAATTTTTTATTAAAGAGCTAATAAGATTAAAACGCATTCAATAAAGTTAGATAATATTATACACCAACTTGAGGCTGTACTAGGCATGAAGGTATATATAACAAAAGGTTAAATCCCCTTGCGATAGACCTAGAACAAAGAACTATTATCAAAACGGGTTTGAAAACCATTTAACAATCAAAAATATATATAAAAAGTTTGAAATAATATCAGCTCTTACAAGTTTGTTATAAAAAACAGAGCCTACAAATATCTTATATTTAGTAAGCTTCAAAGCGGAATTAGTTCTTACAAATCTGTATAGGAAATAGAGCCTGAGGAGAAAGTATATATAATAGAAGATAAATAGAATACCTTTAGGATAATATTATATGAATTATAATATCAATAACGCGTATGTCGGCACTCGATAGAAGTTTATAGATAGTAAGGGGAGTGATAATGAAATCTCTTTATATAGAGTAATTTCTGAGGTATGAAAAAAGGGACACTTTTAGCACCTTATTTTATTAAAGAAAAGAGGATTATATATATAAAAGATTAAAGGGATATATTAGCACTTTGTCTTATGAGTGTATAGGAGCATAGCATAGCAACAAAGGAACCCTTAAATGAGCGGAACGCTTTTGGCAAGCTTTGTTCTAACAGAAGTATTGATTAAATAATATAGCAATGGATAAGCTCTAGCAGAGGCTGCCTTCTGATATACATAATACTATAAACTTTAGCAGATATTACAATAACAAATAAGCTCAAGCAAATATTATTTCTCAATTCGGATCTTGCTAAATATAAGGGATTTATTTATATTATAAACTATATATTGAGAGAATGAATTCGGATAATATTATTTTGGTTAGTAGACTGAAAACACTACTATTATACTGCTTAACTAAGAGTATAATACTAATAGAGCCTGCTAGATACGATTAGTTTTATAGGGGAGGAGAGATCCGATAAGGTAACACAAAACAATAATTATACATTGCAGGGCGTAATATATAATAGCAGCGACAATAATATTATCTATATAGTCTAAAAGGACGAATATATGTATCAATTTATAATAAGGTATTAGACAAATAACAATAAGATATCGGGTAGGCTTAAGGAGCAAACAGAAGTAGAGGTATAAAGCGATGGTTTTGGTTCTGGCCTGAACTTCTGAAGGTAAACATACTGGAAATGGTTTAATATAGTCAGAGGATTCTATAGGAGTTTAGTACTAATAGCTCTATTATAGTGTACCAGGAAAGCGTCTGTAGGTGTAGCGAACCTACTTTGTATTATAAGATATTCTAGAAAGTAGTTGTAATATAATCTATTTCTGTCAGGGCACGACTGAGCCATTGGACCCTGGCCCGTCCTGCTTACCTACAGTCAGCAGCTCCCGCTCGGTCCTGCGCGCCAAATGTCGGCACTCAGAGAATAGGTGGTGGAGTGCGAAAAGAGGCCTGATCTCCGAAACATATGACGCATGGAAACCGGTATATTACACCTCGGAACCGCCTCAACACTTGTGCGTGCGGTAGTACGAAATAGCCGCTACATTTCCTTCAATATCCGATCAATAATCAGTCGCGCACTAACTAACCACTTGCACCTAACTGGCTATAGTCTGACTGAAATGCGATTGCATATATCAACCATATCCTATAATCGAAAGATGGCTTCATTAAACTCCTTATCAACTTTAGATTTTATATTCAGATCTATCCAAACTATATATAATTATATAAACAATAATCCACTCATTTGCTACAAAATTAAGTACTCTCTCTCTTCCCCTTTTAATAACTAATACTTATACTAAACAGTTATATATACTGAGAGCGCTTTTTCGATTAATGACAATCGGCCCTGTTACCCACCGATACCCGAATATCATATAAAATAAGATCCCCTAACCTGGATCACAAATCTCTAAACAAGATAGTTGCTTAATCGCTATGAGCAAAGCCAAATAAGGGATTACTAGAAGCACTAAGCTTTTGATTAGCTAATATTACATTACTATAAATAACTAAAGTGCTAGCGATCTATAGGCCCGCTTCTTAGTACGTCTAGAATACCCTTCGGGAGGTTAGATATTAGACGTTAATTACTATAAATAAATAAAATAAATATATCATTGTTTTACTATAAGAAGTATCTTTATTCTTAGTCCTTCGAATCCCTTTTATAATATTAATAATTTTGATTTTAATTCTATATTACAAAATATTCCATATTTAATTTTCTCTCTCTAATTCTTCAATCAAATTGGGTTCTATTCGAAATCTATTATTTCTATTTCCATTTCGTTTTATTAGTATCATTACTTGAATAAGGTCCTATAACCGAAAAGGTTTGTGATTATATAACTAATCTTAATTTGTATTCAATATACTAATAATCTAAAACAGATTGTATTATCGACTTTTAGTGAAATATATACTTTATATTATTAAAGATTATTATTTCCTCTTCGAATGGCTAATAATATATTACATACTATAAAAAGATTACTACCGATATTAATATATTATAATTTCTATTATACTTTAAAATCATTCTTTTATAAATTGTATTAAGATTCGAGGATTTTTGTTTCCTTATATAAAGCAATTGTGAATATTTCAAAAAGATTTTGTTTTCTATATTGATAATAATTAAAGATATATTTTCGAAATAAATAAAGCTTTTTAAAGGGATTTGTTTTCTTTATTTTTTTATATTCAAAAACCTTCTTCTTTGTATACAAAATTTTTCTATAAAGCTACTAAGTATTAAAAGATCTGGATTTTTATAAGAATTTTTAAGGAATTCTTTTTATTAATTTATTTTGTATGATTTCTCTATTTGATAATAGTATTGATTATTTTGATTGTTTTGAACGGATATAATATATCTTCTTTTTGTATTGATAATAATAATGATCTAATTTGAGTAGATATCGATTTAGTGATTACAAAAAAAGATATAGAACAATTCTTTATTTCGAATATATTGGAAATATACGATATGTACCACGTGCCATATCACATATGATATGGCACGTGTACACATATATATATCTTCTACTTTGTAGTCTAGATTCTTAGTCTAATAAGTCAATCTACATAGTCAATAATATATACAACCACTATTCTACCACTCTTATTTTAACAGGTTATGAAGCCCAGTGTTCTGTAGTAAAACTACGGCCGAAGATTATTCAATAAAGTCTATATAGCCTAAGTAGAGATCGACAATAAACAAGTTCTTTATAAGGACTAAGTCGATCAAGATTTCACCTAGTATAGCAAAAGAACTGCTAAACGATAGTTGCGATATAATCATTATATATATCGCACTCTTCTTTTAAAGAAGTACTATATATATATATATATATATCTTAGACCACTATACAACTTTGCCCTAAATTAGCAAAGTTGTAACATACGCAAAAATACCCCGTACTAACAATATTTTCATCTATCCAATATCACGATGAACAACAACACCAAGTGTAAGGATTATTTCAAGCGTATTCCTCCCCTCACTCAAGAAAACCACAAGCGATGGACCTGCCAGATGAGAATTCAACTTCGAGGGAAAGCTATATTCTTGATATACGATGCAAGACACAAGAAGAAGCGACAATAATCGACTTCCCCTTCCCGAATCGAAAAGAAAGAGAAACGCGATTACAAAGCCCATATAGCCAAATCAAGCTCAACAGAAAGCACTAATAATAAAAGTAGTGACAACTTTGATTCCAAGTATTGCTATTTTACTGAAGAGATTATTAATAAGGCATCCCTATCCCTATGGTATGCCGATTCCGGCATTACTTCACATATATCTGACCAACATTCCCTTTTCAGGACCCTAATTACTATACTGCGACGAAAGATAATAGTTAATAAGGGAGCTATATATTCATATAAAAAAGGGATAGTAGATATAATGTATAAAAACAGATCAAGAATAATTTTAAATAGAGTTTTATATATACTAGGATTAGAAGTCAATTTACTTTCTACTAAGAGAATTTGCAAAACAAAACTCGAAGAGAGATTTAGTCTTAAAAAGATATATTTCACATCAAAAGGCAATAAGAATAATAAGATTATTGAAGTCAAAATGAAAAATGGAATATATATCATTTCATATATAAAATCAGAATATAAAGACTCTATATTATCTACTGAGATCTTAAATAATATAAAGAGTATTTCTGAAGAATTAATAATATCAGAAAAGGAAAGATATCTAATCTAACATTAACGTTTTAATCATCTCAGCCCTGATAAAATCAGAAATCTGTATAAAGTAATTATACTTCAGAAGCCTATTAAGATCCCCTTATCCCTTGATATATATAATATCTATTCTCTTATAAAAATAATTAATAGAATTCCGAATGAATTAAGCATTCGAAAGTCTAAGAGATTAGAATTGATTTATTTTAATATCGCTGGTTTCTTTTTAAGATCTATTTGAGGATATAGATACTTTATTCTTATTATCAATAATGTAATAAGAGTAAACTAGATTATCCCTTTGAGATATAAAAGTGATATAATTCTTTTACTGAAAGAATGGAAATAAGGAATCAAGCTTAATATAGGAATATTAATGATCGCTACTAGAATCGACAATGTACCAAAACTATTATAATCAATTCGAAAATGGAAATCTGGAGTACAATCAGAGGTTATAGTGATAGTATTATTATATCAAAATGACTCAGCTGAATGTAATATCTGTATAGTAAAGACTGATATAAGAGTAATATTAAAGGAAGTTTGTTTATCACTAGAATTCTGGGATGAAGCTATAAAATATAATGAATATATCCGAAACTGTATCAGTATTGGATCAGACTCAAATAGGATTGATTAAAGCTTATTAAAAGTATTTACTAATATCACGCTAAAAGTGATATCACCAGAAGCACTAAGCTAAATGGGTTTATATAGGCTAATTCTTTCCGTGACAACTAATATTATACTAGATATTAATAAATATAAAATCTAGGGGAATTGATATTATACTTATATTAATCCTAAGATAATCCTAAATGGACAGAGACATAACAAACTATATAATATTATAAAACTCAGGATATTTTTAGAATATTCAAAGAATATAATCAAGTATATAAAAGTATACTTATTTGAATTAAATTATATCTACCAATCTTTGTAAGTTATAATCGATGAGAACTATAAAAATAGGGATATAGATTTAAAACTTAGGAATTGTATTGCTAGAACTTAAGGAACAAAGAATATCGAACTAGATCGAAAATCTCATAGCAAATCAAAGTTCTTATTAGAAATATTATTTAATTAAATCAATTTATCAATCTCATTTAATTCAATAATCCCAGACTCTATCGAAATATAATTATCTAAGAAAACTAACAAAGAAAGTATTCCCTACCTTAATAAAGACAAAGATAGTAACATCATTTTTATCCCTGATTTACTATTTGATTTACTAAAATAGGCAAAGGAAACACTAAATATACTAAAAGTGACACCCGATCTACTAAAGCAAACAAAAGAAATATTAAGTATATTTAAAGAAGCTTTTGAAAATCTTATTATTAATATATTCCTGATTCCTATCTCAATTTCATTTATTAAATATAACTTTGCTCAAAATAAACAAAATTATAAATCGCGAGATCAGCCCTTAAAAATAAGGTATAATCTTTATAAAAGGAAAAAGAATACAAATATGAATAATTAAAAGAAGTAAGGAATTCCTAAGATAATCCGATTATTTCTTGCTATATCAAATGAGCTATCTAATAAACAAATCAAATAAACTATAATGATAATCCCAAGTACTTTACGAAACAATAAAAGGATACAGAATATAATCACTTCTTATCTCACAATTATATTTACAAATACACCTAAAAATGATAATACAGTACTATTTACAAATAAGATATTAGAAATCAAAATCCCTAAGATTTATAAGGAAGCTGTAATAGATAAAGAATATAGAAAGAAATAACAAGCAATAATTCAAGAGGAAATTGACTTTTTAATTAAAAACGGTATTTGGGAAGAATTCATCCTTTTATAAGGAAGTAATCTAATCTCAACCAAATGAATCTTTACTATAAAAACCAAGAACGATATAATAGAGAGATTCAAAGTACAATTAATGACTCGAGGTTTTAATCAAGTCCTAGGGAAAGATTATAATAAAACAATTGCTCCTATAGTTCGATTGAATACTTTTTATCTCTTTCTAATAATTACTACATAAAAAGATTTGGAATACTTATATTTCGATATCAAGAATGCCTTCATTGAATTATATTTGAAAAAGAAAATCTATCTAGTCCCTCTTTAAGAAGTACAAGTAAAACAAGAATATATTCTTTATACACTCCATAGTTTTTATAGCTTGAAGCAGGCTGGTAGAGATTAGAGTTTATTATTGAAAAAGTATCTACTAGGAACCGGATTTACATAAAGCCAGGCTAATCCCTGTTTATATATTAATCACTAAATAAATCTAATATTATTAGTATATATAAATGATATCATTATAATTGTAACACAGAAACAAGATATTAAATAATTCTATTAAAAACTCTCTGCTCGCTTTAATACTAAGAATCTGGGGGAGATTAGTAAGATCTTAGGAGTTTGTATTATCCGAAATAGAAAAGAAAGAACTCTAACAATGGATCAAAAAGAGTATTTAGATGCTATGCTTATACAGTTTGGAATTCCCCACGATCAATATATAATAAGAAAGATACTAATATCTGATTATAGTCAATTACAACCTACACACCCAGATAACGAATTAGTAGATATTCACGAATACTAACAAGCAATCAGCAATACAATTCATTTTATGATTTATATAAAACCAGATATCGCTTTTAGCTTTGGAAGATTAGCATAAGCTATATCCAATCCAACAAAGTATTATAATATTGTACTCAAGAATCTTATAAGATATTTGAGATCAATCATCAAATAGAAACTACGCTTTGAGCTTAAGGAAGTCCAGCCAACTATATATAAAGATTATAATCTTTTATAGGATATTATTAAAGTCTATATAGATATAGATTAAGTATTTAATAAAGCTAATCGAAAAAGTATTTCGGGAGGTGTAGTAATGTTCTATAATGGACTAATCTTATGGGCAAGCAAGAAGCAAATATTTATAGCGATATCAAGTATAGAAACAG
This sequence comes from Botrytis paeoniae, assembly GCA_004786145.1. NCBI lineage: Eukaryota > Fungi > Ascomycota > Leotiomycetes > Helotiales > Sclerotiniaceae > Botrytis > Botrytis paeoniae. The sequence continues at coordinate 40,874 of PQXI01000119.1, forward strand.
AGTATATTTCGATAGCTATATTTGTGAAGTAAAGCTAATAGCTAGTTCAACTACTAAAGAACTTGAAACACTCAAAGTATATTAGTAATAAAAAGATAGTCTAAATATTAGATAACAATTAAGAAGTATTAACCCTAACTAAAAACCTTTATTTATACAAGCGATCAAAGTATATTGATATATACTACTATTTTATCAGGGATCTAACTAAGAAACAACTAGTTAATACTAGCTATATCAATATTAAAGATATAGCTGTAGATAAATTAACAAAGCTATACGCTAAAATAATATTCGAAAGATTCAAGGATATATTAGATTTAACTATAGAAGCTAGGAGAGAGTAATCTCTCTAGGGGAGTATTAGAAATATATGATATATACTATATACCATATCACATGTGATATGGCATATACACACATATATATATCTTCCACTTTGTAGTCTAGATCCTTAGTCTAATAAGTCAATCTACATAGTCAATAATACATACAACCACTGTCCTACCACTCTTGTTTTAATACAAGATATATTTATTAAAGTTAGATTATACTATATAAACAAGTTGAATAATTATAAATGAATTCAAAAGAGGGGGAGATTTAGATTTAAGAATAAGAAATTTAATATCAGACTCTCAAGGTATAGAAAACATTGTTTTCGATAGGAGATTTAGAGATAGATCTTAGAAGATATAAGAAGTACAAGAATCCTTATCTGAGTTCCTATAAGATGCTACTATCCCTAAATCCCTGAAAATTATAATCCCTAGTATATTCAAAATTCATAATATTTAGCAATTTAATAAAAACAGTAAAGGGAATATTATTGAGATTAATCCTCCTATGGAATTGATCTTATCTTCAGGGACAAATGAGATAGAGATACTAGATGTTGTGTTTGTAATCAACAAACCTTCAATCGAAACTTCAATTATATTTATGAATATAGATCCTTTTAAAAGATATTTTTTTCGAAAATATAAGCGAGATAATAATAAACCAGATGAATATATCCAAAAACTGATAAAAGCAATAATAGTAATATTTTTAGCAAATCCAAATGGAAATGCTATTGAATATATTATAATCTCTATACCCTTTATATTAAGGATCGATTTGAGCATTAAAACAAACGTGTTCGAAAACCTTCAAGTGATTTTAGAAAGCTTTACAAACAAGGATATAGTTTTTCTTATAGAATAGATTCTAGGAATCCCTATTCCTATCATATATAAGCAGGCAGTCTCGAACCCTGAATATAGAGAAAAATGGAAGCAAGCTATCGAAAAAGAAATCAGCTTATTAATTGCAAATAGCATCTGGAAAGAATATATTTTGCTAAAAGGAGGGAATCTTGTTTCAATGAAATGGGTATTCATAATAAAAACAAAGGATAATAAAATTGAGAGATTCAAAGTATAATTAATAGTAAGAGGTTTTAATTAAGTTCTTAGAAAAGATTATAATGAAATCTTTGCTTTTATAGTACGACTTGATATATTCCGATTGTTTTTAGTGATTATTGCAAAAGAGAACTTGGAATGCTAGCATTTCGATATAAAGAATGCTTTCACAGAATCTCACCTCAAGGAAGAAATATATTTCGTATTATCTCAAGAGGTCAATATATTGAATGGACGTGTTTTACATGTATTGAAAAGTCTGTATAGTCTTAAGTAAACAAAACGGAATTAGAGTCAACTCTTAAAATCTGAATTAATTAATTGGGGTTTCAAGCAAAATCTCGCTGATCCATATCTTTATACATATACTACTTACAAACTCAATCTGCTAGTATATATTAATAATATAATCACTTCCTCAATCTCAAGAGATCAACTCAATTGATTCTCTATTATACTCTTCGCACGTTTTAATACCAAGAACCTGAAAGAGATTGATAAGATTCTAGGTATTAGGGTTACAAGAGACCGAGCAAATAGATTACTTATATTAAATCAAAAAGAATATTTGGAAACTATACTTACCAAATTCGGAATTTTATATATTCAGTATTATGCTAAGAAGATACCTACCGCTGATTATTTATATCTATGATCTGCTATAGAAGATAATAAACTAATTAATATTACTGAATATCAATAAGCTATAAATAGTCTTATTTATCCAATAATATACACAAGACCAGATATCTTCTTTGTGCTAGGCCAATTGTCACAATATATAGCAAGGTTAGCGAAATGCTATGGAATAGAAGTAAAGAATCTAATATAATATTTGAAAGTTATAATCACTCAGAAACTCAAATACGGATCTGAGGGAGTATAGTATCAAATTGTAAAGGAATATAATCTATTAATAGATACTATAAAAGTCTTTATCGATACAAACTAAACAAGTGATTAATATAATTGGAAAAGTATTTCTGGGGGAGTTGCTATATTTTATAGAGGACTAATATTGTAAACTAATAAGAAATAGAATTCAATAGTAATATTAAGTGTAGAGTCCGAATATATATTAATAGTAATATTTATTAAATAAAGAAGATGATTAGTTCAAATATTCAAAGATCTTGGAAAGATGGAATATGTATTTGCATGTGGAGATACTGTTCAATTATTAAATAACAATTAAGGAGCAATAGCTCTAACTAAGAATCTGTATCTATATGAGCGATCAAAGTATATTGACATATGCTACTATTTCATTAGGAATCTTACTGAAAAAGAAAAGGTAGTAATTAGCTATATCAATATATCGGATATAATAGTAAACGAGATGACCAAACCCCTAGGAAAAATAGCATTCGAAAGGTTCAAAGATATGCTAGGATTGAGATAAGGTGATGCAAAGGATCAAGAGGATTAAGAGTAGTAATTCTTATAGGGGAGTATTAAAAGGAATAGAAGTTACTAGTATTAATCATGTGTTGTGATTAGTAATACGGTTACCTAAACAGGCTAGATTAGACGAACCTTAGACAGGCATATTGGTCCCCTCCGAAAGGATCAAGAGGGGATCAAAATGCTTGTATGAAAAGAAACATAGTCAATATAGAGGCCTCTTCCACCTAATCTTTTAATATAAATTATTATAAAAATCTTTAAGGAATCCCTTTTACTAATTTATTGTATATAATTACTCTATATAATAATAGTATTAATTATATTAATTATTCTAAATAAATATAATATATTCTTTCCTTTATATCAACAACAATAACTACTCAATCTAAATAAATATCAATTCAGTGATTATAAAAGAGAATATAAGATAGTTCCCTGGTTCAAATACAATATAAATTAGAGAGTTATTTCGAAAAAACCCTTTTTGACTTTTTTCGTGTTCTTATTCGAATACTTCATATACAAATATTAAAATACTAGAATTCGATTGAATTAATAAATTAAGAGTCAAGGAATAATAAATCAATACTAAAAAGAGTCAAAATATTCTATAAGTTAATAGCTTTTTAATAATATCATTTTTGTTGTCGATAAGTTATTTACTATTGAAATCAATTATTTCAAGAATTATATTAAAGTTTTGAAGCTTTTGAAGAATTGAAAAAATCATTTAAATGTTTTTGATTGATTTTAAAGATCCAGAAGATATGATAAAAGGGATAAAAAATCGTATCATTATAGGTTTATAGATTTATTGAATAGTTGATATATTTATTAACAGACTTATAAGATATTTATGGGGGTTTAAACAGGGTTATTAATAGATTTTTTGATAGATTTTTTGATAGATTTATTAGCAGATTCATTTGATCTATTAGATTTAGAACTTTTCGAGCCTAATAATATCTTCAGCGCTTTTATTTGAACCATAAATAAGAGGCAAATGAAGTATATTAGATTTAAACGTTTTTAGACCTAACAGCGCCTTCGGTGCTCTTATTCGAGCTAAAAACGAGAGGCAAGTAAAGTGTATAAATTATTATATTATATTATCACTATTCTATTATCGTTATTCTATTATTATTATTGTTATTAGATTTGTTATTATTGAAAACTTAGGTCAGATCAATCCCATTCAAATCAATAACAGGTTCCTATATCAGATAAGTATTCAATCTTTGAATAGCTTCAAAATTCATATTTAAAAACTATGTAGTATGAGTATAGGTATGGATTCTAAATGGTAGTAAAGATAATTATGAAGAGTGCCAGTGGGCCTGCTGTTATTTTTTGTTATATAAAAGACAAGTCATTCCTTATAAAATTTCTTTCCTCTTTAGCTTTTATATTTTAGTTGATTTAAACTCTATCAATATGCTCTGGTATATGATCGTAATAATACTCTCATTAGGTTTCGAACTTATGCCTGAAAAAAGTAATTAAACATTTCAAAATAGATATTAAAAAAATTCGCTGTTATAAATGCCATAAACATGTTTTAAATCTGATTTCTTAGGATTTCAGTATACAAATTTATGTGTTTCATAATTGATCACATCATCTGAATTGGAAAAAAGCAATTAGATAAATCAAGAGTATTAGAATTCTAAAAATTAATTTTCAAACTTAACTCTTTATTTAATAGATTTTACGGTAAATTACTCTCATGCCCCCCAAAAGTCGCACCTGTTTTACTCTCATACCCCTTAGATTCTATAATAAATTTTTAATAGAATTTGTATCAAAAGTATAGAATCTAGTTTATAATAGTTAGAATTTACAAAAAAAAAATTCGAAAACTCAAAAGAAGTATTATAATATATATCACGAGCTTTATCTGTCTCCGGCCCCTTGGTGCCGGAAAAATAATTTCGTGTTGCTGCTGCTTCCCTTATTATTTTTCTAGACATTTTAGAATTTATATTGTAGCTTATCCTATCAGAGACTTATTGGATACTCAATTTAGTGATATTAAAGCTATATTGCAGTATTCAAGCTATATAGGAGTAATAGCAACATTACTACTATCGAAATATTGAAGCTATATACAAATAGAGGAGAGACTGAATAGATTTTTGTATCTGATATAATATATTAATAATTCATCATAACAATAATGTATTCTCAATTATTTATAACACAAGCTTTTTCTCAGCCCTTCGGGGCTAAAAATAACAACAGGCTCGCTAACACTCTCTATAATTATTTTTCACATCCCTTAAGACCTACACCTATACTTGTATTGTGTAGCTCTATTAAACACTCAGGCGATTGGACAATGATTGAATAGTTAATTATATTCTTATTTCAATTTAAGTAAAAGTGATAGTATTAAAATAAATAATAATATTCTTATATAGTAATATTACATATATTGATACTTCAGATATCAAAAATGCTAATTAGGGCTTCAAATTTGAGACTATAATAATAAGTTTGTAGATATCTGAAGTTTTCCGAATCAAATCTAAGCCAATCAGAAACATATTAACAATTATTTTCGAACTTAGAGTTATCAAAATCAACAAAACAATTAATATATAAACAACAACTCTTTAAAAACTATAAAAATAATATCATTCAAAAGCTATTAATTCAAAGAATAAATATATATCAATCAATTACATTTTATATATTGTTTCTAACAATTATACCTATTAATAATCCCCAGCCTACTTCCTAACCTTTGATGTTCGCTGTATAGGGTATTCGTACTTTTTCTTGACTAATCAGCTTCCAGAGAATGAGGTGTTTTAAATCATATAATTAGAGATTCTTTTCAATAATCAAATAATAATAATGTATTAAAAATATTATAAAAGATATTATCAAAAAACTTTTATAATTAACTATATTATTCTAATTTTAGAATTCATTACAAACCCTTTTACAAGAAATATATTATTATTAGAAGGTTTTTAAATTTCTATATATAATTTTTTCAAATAATTTTTCTGCTGTGTATAGATTACTACGAAATAAGAAGTCTTTATTATATAAAAGGTTAAATTGTAGAATCCACCCTCCTTTAATAGAATCTAGCTTTTTACTATAGAATCTATTCTTCTTTAATGGAGTCTAACCTCTTACTATAGAATCTATTATAGAACCTAAATGATATAAGAGTAAAATAAAATATCTTTCATTTTCAGAGTATGAGAATAATTAAATGACTTTTAGGGGGCATGAGAGTAATTTACCGTAGATTTTATTTATATGTTTATGATATTTCTCTACTTTAATAACAAACAGAATATTTGAGTATGTTAAATGTTTTATTTGGTTAAAGTATATCAATACAATAGTTATCTATAATATATTCATTAATTTCTCTATTATTAAGATTATTCATAAAGTTATGAATGTTTCTAGGTTGCGTACGAACTGCTTACGAGTCTTGAGTTGACACCCTGGGGATAGAATGAATAAAGAGAGGTGGCAAGGATCAAAAGAGGGGGAAAATCTAAACAAGGGGAGTAGGGGGAACACTAGATTGAGGGGAACCGCCTTTCGAAAGGTTTCAATTGGATTGAAAAAGCTTAAGGGGCCTGTTCCCATCCTGGATGACCATTAAAAGGTTGAAAGTAGCAAGAAAAGGTATTTGGATGGGTGACTGGTACATATAGAACGAATACGGTAATAGAGCATAGCCATACGACACCATGGAGAGATAATCTCCATATGGTCGTGTAGATGAGGGATTGTACACAAAGTAAAAAATCTGCAGGAAAATGGCGGAGCCAGAAGTAACTCCAACAATAATAATACATCTCGTGCCGACATACCCAGAATCATACTCCACAGACCAACATTTGACTACATACCAATCGTTGTTACTCGAATCACGAAGTGAGAATTTAGTGTCCAACTGACAGCTATTAGAACCCTCCATGCCCACCTAATTCAATTTTCCTTCTCCTCTCCCAGCTTTATAACACACTTACTCATCTCTGGCCTTCACAAACTCCACCATCAACAATGCCTACACTCAAAATATTTCAAAGAATGTCCGGAGTTCCCAACTGATGTACCCATCGCCGATATACCCACGATCTCGTACCTTAAACTTCAGGGTGACTTCGCAGAGGAGTCAGTAAATCTTTCCGAGGCATGTAGGGAACATGGATTTTTTCTTGCTCGACTTAAACAACTCTGAGGAGGGAAAGCAACTGTTGGAAGATGCAGAGATTATGTATGATGTTAGTGTTGATATATTCAACCTTGGACCCGAAACTTGAATGGACTATAAGTTGAATATGCCAAAAGATCTGAATGGGTAAGTTCGAACTCATAATCATCCTTGGATCCGCTCACACTGACACGAATTTGTTACCACCAATAAAGTTACAAGCCAGCTGGCGTGTTCAAGACAGACGACGGCAAAATGGATGCTATGGAACTGTATACACTCAGTCGGGACGAGGTACTTGGCACACGGTCTACGCGCCGAGATCCAGAGGAATTTCATGGACATCGCGAAGACTGCAAGCGATTTTTTCTTCGTTCACATGAAGTTCTATCACGGGTTATGAATCACCTCGACAAACATCTAGGTTTATCCCCTGGTACACTGTCTGCGCTTTCACCTTTAGAGAAGCCCTCAGCTACATCTCTTCGTATCCTCATGGCACGACCACAGCCTCTTAATGATAAAATTATCAGTCTAGGTGGTTACACTGACATCGGGACGATCGCCATGCTATTTCACATAGTTGGATATTTCCAGGTATTGTCCGCAGGAAGCGAGAACATCAGCTCCAACTGGCGTTATGTGTGTACGGTACCTGAGTGTGCCCTGATCAATATTGGAGACTCGCTTGTGGAATGGACAGGAGGGCTGCTACGTAGCAATCTTCATCGTGTTGTCACACCACCTGTAAAACAAGCAACTTGTACACGCCGCAGTTTGGCGTATCTCATTCGACTGGCTCATAATGGATCTATGCGTCGTCTCCAGAGCAATGTGATTCCCCAACTGGCAGAGGATGAAGAGGTAGAGACGCGTTACGTCGACGAATGGGCAGCATGGAGAGCGCATCAGGTCATCGAGGGAAATGTGAGGCCACAAACTCGAGGTGGTCGGCCTATTAGCATGGGCAATACTATGATTGCACACTAAGCTTGATGCTTAGCAAATTAACAAGCCATGGTCGTCAATGGTGGTGTTTACAGCAAAAATAGATCTACCCTTAATTCAGGTTCTCACTGTAACGAGTTTGACGATAAATACGAATACACGATTGTCAATAACATACGCATTTTACATGGTCAGAGAATTGCCATGGAGTATTTTAGGACCTCAGCGTCGTGCAACCATTGCTCATCATGTTAACATCAAATCATAAAATGCTGTGCAACAAATCACGTTGCAAGTTGAAAGACACGCAGTAGTAGCAGTTCCTAATGCTTGCGACATATGATTTAGCAAATTGCCTTTCAGACCACTTTTGGATTCCTTCTTCATCAATGTCTGAGAACTCATATATTTTGAACCGAACTGTCAACCAACGAACAATATTAGCGCACAGAACATGAAGATGATAACCTCGGTATGAATGACATCGATTGTCATATTCCGTTGGTATTTAAGTTCAACTGGTCCCGATCTCAACAACACATGAAACCCTGCAGGAAAGCAGTGAGGTTATATTACAACTAGCAATTTCTGACTCTTAGGTAATTGACTAGATTTAATCACTGTGCTTATAGCGGCGCATTCCGTGAGGTTCTGTTGAACGTGAGCGATCAAAATCCACGAGCCAAGTCTGAGCTGCCTCGGTCCCCCTGTCTAGCTGCCCATTCACCTACCCATGGAGCACATACACTAATCACTGAATAGGGCTCATATTTGCAGTCGTAAGCATCAGACTTCGACGTCGATACGTATCATATACTACATGCATATGACATGTCGTAAGTTTTCCGTCTCCTCTTGATACCCGCCTGATATGTGATTCGGAAATTCACTGTAGACTGAAAGTTGCCCTGTTAAACAGAAACAAGATGTAAACACCGGCGAGCCTCTATCCATTGTCGGCCATTTTACTTGGACCATATCTTTACCAAAGCGAGATAGTAATACAGCCGAATTGCTGGAAGGTCAAATCCGATATGAGCCATAGAAGCTACCGCCGTAGTTTTCCACCTAGCACTTGCACATGTGAAAACTTCCGTCAGTACCTTCCTTTGTTGTTACCCTGCCTACATAGTTCGAGTTCTTAGATGAACCAAAGGCACAAGGAGAGAAAGAAACGCGCAGGGTGACGTAAAGTCAGGTCTTTGGGAACGAAGGCTAACTCCGAGAATGAATATTGATACCTATGCATGTACCAACCATTAAAGAATCAAAGACTTGGTCACAATTTTCTAAACCTTCTGTAAACGCTTTATCTTGGATTTTCGGTACAGCAGAGAACATGGGCAAAAAGCCACCTGCCAGAATTAACAGGAACGTGGAAGTTTGATTAAATGTTGATCAAGTAATTGAAGGCAGTATATTGATTCTGCTTACTCCACAATTGAATACAACTCAATAATCCGTCAATGCGAGAGGGGCCATAACTCAACTGGTTCAGACGAGAACAAGCAGAGTAGTACTCTTTGGTGCCTCAATCGTGAAATGTTCTTTGATTTGTGTTGACAGCATTTTTGCATCTGTCTCTGGATATTTGCAAGTTGCTACGTGATAGGAGATATCAATATTGTTAACGACTTACATGCTGCATTAAGATTGGAAAAGCTTACAATGTAGACACAGTGGTTGATCGTCATATTGAATTCATCAAGTTATGGGAAGCATTTAGCTTCGAATATGCTCTCGATCCGAGTATATAAACTCGAAAGAAAGAAGATATGATATTCTGAACGATGCCCATGGGAGCGCGAACTTGGAAAACGTTGGTGGTATACAGACATTTATTAGATGAGAAGTTGATATAGTCGACTGTTCACCATGAGTTCTGAGATCAGGAAGATATAATGCCAGCATGGTTTGGCTACTACAAAAGTAGTCAATGCTGAGACAAGAGAGCAGCTTGGATAAATGAGGGGTACTTGTGGTTAAACTTATTGATACCAGAATTGAAGAGGTATGGATTGCCTCCGGTCTTCTTTCAATATTCCATACAACACAAAACAAACCATACAAAGTTAGCCATTGTCCCAACCCTCTACAGGGTGCTCAATGGTCCGGACTAATTGCACTGGATCTATGATTTCAATGTATCAAGTAAATCGAATGAGTTGAATTTAAAGACTGGAAGCTTCTGGCCGTCGGACTGCGATTTGGAATATCTATAACGTTGAAATTCCTTAGCAAAGTTTTCTTTCTGAACATAGATAATAATTATAGAAAGACACAAGGCTGTGGAACTGAGAATTCACAGAATCTTAAGCGCGGTATCTCGTCAACTAGAAAGAGTAGGCATTATAGACTGGAAGAACCTGGTCAGGATGATGGTAGTTATATTGCATGTCATAATGTGTAAAGCTGACTGAGACAAAGATATCAGGAGGAAGAAACGCAGATTTATACTCAGCTAAATGACGAAAAAGTAGAAGGATATAGAGTGCCATGCTTGAAGTCAATCGAAGAACACGGAAATAATCATGAAGTACATTGTCGTTTTACTCGTCAGTGACAATAAACTGTTCTGTTAACGTGGACTGAAGTTTTTTGTTGTTTCTACGCGGAGAGTATAATCAGACAATATTGCTGATGCCAGATTTCAAAATAATATCTTTATACTCGATAAAACGAACACAGCTAGTACAAGTATAAACGTTCAACGGTATAATGATTTGCCTTGGGTCAAGTCAAGGCGCAGAGCTCATTCACCCAACGAGCATCGCGTGACTCTTCAATATTGCGATCAGTCCTAATAGTCTTTGGTGACGCTGACCCAGAGGGAAGGGCTTTTATCCAAAACATCGTCGACTCACTGCTGAGGATTTTGGCGTTGAAGAAATGTTTATAAATGAATTAATTTACAAACAGTACCAATGTCTTTCCAACATGCCTGTCAGTGTATAAAATCCAGGATCGAATCGCACCACTCCATCAACGTTGGCTGCCGTATTTCCTCAGCACGAGGAACATAGCAAGAGAGCCGGTTACCATATAGTACGACAGGTGAATCATTATAAGAACTCCTTTTGGGACATTACAAAAGATATCATATTCATTCATTCCCCTAAAATGCCACAATAGATCGAACAGAACACAACGTCCACCAAGATACCGGAAACTTTAAGGCTACCATTCCTGAAGTTCTTGAAGACGTTACTCGGAAACCTCGAAGAGACAACAAAAATGGAAGAAAAGCCCGCCGAATCAAACTTTGACGAGTCCCAACTCGCAGCTCTGATAAGTCTATACAAACGGTGGGATGAAATCAAAGCTCGAGATGGTATACCTCCTATTGCCGTTGACAGGACCAACTCATACCACGGTCAATATATCAAGACGCTCACAGATCTCGACATGATCTGGAAGGAAATAGTTGCACTAAGAAAGACTATGGGACTGGAATCAGACAATAGCAGAGGAAGGGAGAGAAGATGCAAATGGTGTGCTGAACGTGAAGGGAGGGAATTCGAGCACTGGTGTTAAGCAAGGATTGGGTGGTTGAGATAAATCCGGGACTTCCGTGGATGACTCTACAATGATTTTGGGAGTCTGGCTGGTAAGATGGCATTCAGATTATCGACCTGGGAATAATTGTGAATACTAAAATGGTTGACAAAGGCTCTCATGACCTGGGATCTCGGAACAATCATAGAGACCATTGATTGTTAAATTTGCAAAAAATGTGATTGCAATGCGGAAGTACAGGTAAAGTGATTTGGATCTTCTGAATCATAAAGTGTAGTTTTCTTCTCATCGTTCTATAATAGGTTCGAGTTCAGCCTGTTTCCTATTTCTCATCCAGAGATCCGAACAATAAAGCTATCTAGTGCTCCTAATACCGCATCGAACAAGACTAAAGACTCAACCGAATATCGAACACAGCTTAACAACCAGCAGATACCAGGTACAGACAAAAGAAGCAATGAACAATCTAACGAAGCTACAACTTACTGAATTGGAGAGCTTGGTGGAAGAGGCAGCAAGAATATTTGCTAGGGACGGAAACTGCGCACAGTGGCGATATTTGATGAAGGAAGTAGAGAAGATGAAAGATGCCATGGGCTGGAACAGATAGAGTAGGACTGCGTTGTCAATACGCATGGGAAGTTTGGACAGAGGGTTTTGCTTGGAGGAAGATCAAGCTTCATCATTTGAAGTTGCAAGGAAATGACACTCGATCGTGCATAAACGATCAATTGTAGGATGGGAGGAAAGGAGAGTCTAGTGATGTGAACCAAGGTTAGGTCACATGAGATTCAATCAAATGAATCACAACAAATTACTTATCTTCGGAACATAATTTGATGTTACATTACTTTCATTTATATCTATACCTGGCTTGCTCTCAAGTATAACCGTTATTGTAAGACGAAGACTTCAACGATAGCATCGATAGTCTAAATCGCGACGCTGTGAATAGTCACTAGACCTGCGAACGAAGAAAACAATTAAAGTCGTGACCTGCAGTATAGTGACAGGATACTATTTCAATATAACCACCCACAGGGTAAAGTCAAAGCTTTTGCTTTGACCCAATTCTTGGTCAACAGTATTGTATTGTTTTTAGAACAATATGATACACTCACTCCACCTGCATGCAGGAACCAAATCCAGATATGTAATTTTCTTAATTTGAGCTATGACGATCTCCATACTGTATTGAGCGAAGATCAAGATGTCGAAAGGAATCGTGTTTTGTATTGCGTAGCGCGCGGGTCATGTCGTGACCTTTCTCTGAAGGTCCAAAGGAGGCGTGTAATCGTTCGTCATTGTGGCTTTATGTTTGACAATCGAGAGGATGATAATGCATGAATTGCCAGTTTGGCTATTGATTGCTAGCTGGAATGATACATCGTGTGGTGTGGTGTTGTGTTGTGTTGTGTTGTGTTGTGGCTGGTATTAGGATCATTGTGGTTTGTGACTTAGGCTTAGGACACTTCTAGGCCAAGAAGAAGAGGCTGGAACGTTGACACATTTGTTCACTGGGGATGGCTGTGCAAACTAGACTTGCATATACCAGTACCGTGAAGGGGAAGGGACACTAAATCCTTCCCCAGGTTATTGCGAAAACTAAATCAAATTATAATTTCCTTCAACGTTCGACGCAGCCCCGTTGAATAACGATAAGACTGTGGTTACATCTCCATGGAGTCGTTGTAATCAATATTCTTGAATCCCTTCAGCCAAGTTATAGGTCACACCAGAAAATGCATTCTCAGAACCAGCATTGTACACGATTCACGAACCTAGTGCTCGGACGTGCATGCCTAGGAAAGAGGAGTAGCTCTATTCCAGTCTTCGTATACAGAATCACTTGCGCGTGAGATGCAGATGTAAGATTGCAAGAAGTCAAGATCCAAAATCCAGATGCAGGAACACAGGTAGAATTTTGGAAAGTCCAGGAATGGACCAAGGGATGATAAATAATGCAAATCAGTCAGATTGACATTCTTACTGACGCATCTTATTGGATATACTGAAATTCGACGTCGTATTGTGTTTCCCGAAGAAGCCGGATTTCCATGGCACCACACCACCAAGAATGAAGATAATTTAATTGCCGCTGCGGATGGCAGATGGTGAAATTATCCGAAAGGATGTGTGTTATAAACTGAATTCCTTTGTGATATTTTGTTTGGATGGAGGGACTACCTAGTACATACTACTGAAATTTGAGGATGAATCTTTCGGAAGAATTCATTGCTAGATATCTCCTGGCTCCAATATATTTCGTTCCATCACATAGAAAGGAAAGAAGAAGGTGACTTCTCCAAAGATTGAATGGTTGCTTCCTACCTAGTCAATGGAAGATGCTTCCCAGGTTCATATCATCCATGTCCAGCGCAAGCATTATCAAATCGTTGGATAAGATGGACCAGTAATAGCACTACCACACCCAAGAATTCTCTTAACTCCTAACCTCCCGAATGTTCTAGCTTCATGTGTATCCAGAAGCATCAGATTCCCATGCACATCAGGAAATCGTATCGTTGACAACTGCAGCTCTATTTTTTTAAGCTCGAAATTTGACGCTGGAGAGTCTCAGAATACCATCATAGTCTCAGATATTTTTGCGCTTGTGGAAATTCCTTGGTAAAATGAACACAGACAGTATGATGTAAATAATAAATATATCAACATCAATTGTTCTTCCATTTCTCGCGACTATCAATTCCCTAAAGTTAAAGATACGAGCTCACTGTCTTACCCCTGGCTTTGCTTCATGATATTATTGTTACCCTTGCCATTCATTCCAAACACAGACAAATGCAAGTTTGAACCCAAAGAGTCCTCCTTATCACCCGAATAATCTCCAAGCATTTGCGTTGCGTGCTCTGCCACTTATTAGTTTGCTGCTCCGTATACTACCTCAAATATCTACTAGGTACCTACTACCTACTACCTCCTACCGCCTACCTCCTACCTATTTCAATCTCAACATCTCGGGGCAATTGATTGGCAGGAGAGATATTTAACATTCTGAGGTGTTAAAATCAACAGATCAAGGAACAAGCAGAAATATCCAAGTCAACAAACACTAATCATCTGCTTCCGACTTTCCGATACGAGACTATCGAAAAAAAAAGACCAATACCCAGAACCACCCAAAGCCAAGGATTCTCCATTATTCCAGTTATACCCACTTTGTTACAGTTTCTGAGCTTGTTTCCACCAAGATTATCTTCCTTTCTCTTTCTACCCACCTGAATTCTAACACCCTTTAACACCGCCGTATCTCTACCTCTTGAGAGCTATACCACCCCTCTGTCGTTCTTATACACGGATAGAAGTCGCGTGTGTATCCTAATAGACCTTCCATTGTCGCTCGCTGCTTAACGATAAAATGAACAACTATTAGGGAATCACTGAACATGATACCTGATCATCTCGACTACAATCCTCTGAGTTGTGGTTGAGTTATAAATTGACATTGCTGGCAAAACCGGGCGGATTCATATCTTTGGACGAAATACCTCTCACCACAGATTCACAATCTTTTCGCAACACCTTTACGATATCCTTTACTGTTACGAGTTCGACCATTGATCTACGTCATAAAGTGCACATTCGAGACCGTTGATCTCTTGATCCATTGGGCTGGAAGCTAGGTGAGCTACGACTTTACATTGAGGGGTCCCTAGAGACAGTCGATCACAGTACCTCCCTCAACCACAAATACCAAACCTACTCGTTCTCGACCAACATTCGAAAATATCCTTTGGCGCGGAGTTTCCTATACGCCTATTCCCTCCCGAAAGCTTCCATATATTAATCAATTCAACCGTCTTGACGATGGCACGAAAACCTTCCCTCATGGCCTCATGGTCCACCGCGCTACTATCTTCCCTCGCTATTCTTAATTCCATTTCTTCAGTCTCTGCGGATTCAAGTGCCACATATATTACGGGGACAAACTCTGCAGGAGAGACAGTTGAATTACTTAACAGTCGAACACCGGCGTTGTTCACAGGGAATTTTGGAGATTGCATGGGTGGACAGAGTCTAATTAATGTTACGACATTCGATGCGGCTTACTACGCCGATAATATGACCGTTTTATTTCATCTCGCTGGTAACACGAATTTACAAAATGAGTCGGTAATGAGTAGGTTGCCCTCGATGGATGAATGATTGGAACTTGGCTAACCTTCAACTTAGTACATATTGGTGTGCAAGCTTGTAGGTAGAATGACCTGTCGTGAAGATGTGATACTAACATTTGACTCAGATGGAGAGGATAGGTTCGACTTGACCTTCAATCCATGTAATGCAAATTTCGCCAGGTGAGTACAATTTTCTTGTACCCTGACTTGACTAACCACCAGCACAGTCTATGTCCCATGAATAGCAGCAAGCCAATCAGCGGCGAAGCCATTATTCCAGTATCTGCATCTGATGTATCCGGAATTCCTGCTATTGCATTGGTGATTCCAGATTTTGAAGGATCTGCTACTTTGCGGGTATTTTCGAATAGTACACAAACTGAGATTGCTTGTTTCCAAGCTGTCATGAGGAATGGAGCATCATTTTCCCACCCAGCTGCTGTCAGCTCAGTCTTGGGAATATTCACGGCAATGGCCGTGTTTTCCTCGTTTGCTACAGCCATATATGGAGTCAGCATACCGCATATTCGAACTCACTATGCCCACTCCCTTTCAGTACTGGTGGTGTTCGAAGTTTTTCAATCGATCTTCCTTTCTGGGGCTTTGTCAGTGGCTTGGCCAAGTGTTTTACCGGCATTTTGGAGTAATTTTGCTTGGTCGGCAGGTTTGATCTACACCCCATCCATAATCAAGTCAGTCAATAGCTTCACTGGAATATCCGGAAATTCAAGTCAGGTCGGTGGTGCCGGGTCTTCTACTATTAACAACAACGGCGGATTGCAACAGCAAATCTATGGACGTTCCCTAAAGAAGTTGCAAGAGTACAGTCATTGGTCCAAAATGGCCAGGGGTAATGAGATGGTGAAGAGAATGGGATCGTTGACCAAACGTGCCACTAGCGACAATGCTACTAAAGGGTATAGTTGGAATGGAACTCCTATTGGAGCTGGGCTGCCATTACCTGGAAGCTGGTCCAATTTCACAGGAACACTCGCCAACATTGATATTCCGGCACAGGATGCTTTCTTGGTCAGTTTTCTATGGTACCTAATCTTGATTGTTATTCTTGTTGCCTCTGCAGTTGCCTTCAAGTTTATCTTGGAAGCATTTAGCAAGATGAAATGGATGAAGGAAGATCGGCTTGCATTGTTTAGGAACAACTGGATCAAAATCAGTGGACTCATCGTTCTACGATCAATGCTCATTGCATACTTCATGATAATGACTTTGTCGCTCTACCAATTTTCTTATGGGGGCACAGCAGGCATAATCGCAATTGCAGCCATCATCTTCATAATATTCTTCTTCGGAATTCTGGCACTTGCCTTTTACGCTTGCTACTTCAGGCTTAGATTCGGCAATTATGCCTCGGCTCCTGATCGAATACATTTTCAACGAAAGAAAGTGATGAAGTTTCTCCCATGGTATGGAGCTGTCAGAGAGAGTAGCATGGAAGAGAGCGAGAAAGCAAAGACCTCTGGCTCTATATCTTTCTTCCGCTTGCACTACGTTGACCTAGACAAGGAGAGACAGAGTGTACATCAGGATGAGGAATACACTAAGCGATTTGGTTGGCTCTCAGCTCGATATAGAAGAACCCGTTGGTGGTTCTTCGCATTCTGGGTTGTATATCAATTCGTCAGAGCTTGTTTCGTTGGAGGTGCTCGTTCTAATCCTGATGCACAAGTTTTTGGTAATCTCGTCGTCGAGATCATTGCTTTCATTGCTATTATCTGCCTCAACCCCTTCGAGGGTGCCCGCAATACAGCCTTGGCGGTTTATATGCTTGGCATTAGTAAAGTTGCTACTGCAGGTCTATCGGTCGCATTCCTCCCACGGTATAATGTTGCACGCATTCCAACCACGGTCATTGGTGTCATTATAATTGTTATTCAAGGTTTCTTAACGATTGGCTTGCTAATACTCATCGTTCTCGGAGCCATCTCAAGCTACATGTCGATCATGCGTAATCGTGAGGAGTTCAGGCCACGCAACCTACAAAACATTCGCACAAAATACTTCGATCATCTGGAACTGAAAGCTGTCGATCTTCCACCCCCACCCCCACCGGTCCCCGAGGAGCCAAAGGAACCATACTTCAGCGTTACCCAAGTTCGTCGAGCCCCTAAAATTGAAGATGAGGATATTGTGCCAGAGATGCCGGAGATGAGAGGAAATAGGGATCCAAATACATCACAGCCCTCATTACCTATGGCTGGTCGAAGCAGAGCCGCTAGTATGCGCAGCCAGCATTCAGGATACGGCAGTGTTCCATATGGAGCACGTGTACATAGAGCAAGCTGGAGTTCCAGAGAATTTCAAAACTGGCAGCAGGATGAGATTGCCAGAGGCGACTCTCCCTTCAACGCGCCATCGAGACAAGCGAGTATGCATCACACTGCTAACAACTCAACATCTACGGCTCCACTTGTACATCCTAAGCTGTCGCAAACGAGCTTAAGGTCAAACACACCGATAAAAGAGAAAACAGCTCAATACGCCGATCAGAGAGTGGGTAATGCCAGTTAGACACAGAGTTGATCTACGACGAATTTATGACAGGTGGATAAGGAAAATAAACAACTACACCGGGTGTAGTTTAGGCGTTAGGCGTGTAGCCTTCATCGAAATATGCAAAGATGAAGGCATGCTATTGAAATTAATGGGGTTTGCATTGTAGCTAGCATCACCGGAGGATTATAGACCTCATATTTGTTGAAACATAAAGGCATAGTTATTATAGTATGGTATGAATGGAGTTATAAGGATCATAGCGCATACATACCAATCCTTGTGAGTTACTGCTCCGAGCGAGTCAATTCATTAACAAAAATAACAAGTAACTTTCTATAATTCGTGATCACTTTTGTTGATGCGTGTGTTTCTCTGATGAATGATGTACTGGTGTATATGCATACCTATGTTACTACGTCTTGCTACAAACGTCTTATTTTTATGAAGCTTTCAATATTTTCACCTTTCAAGAAGGGGTTGTATCTTCACTTTTCAGGTGGGCGATCTGGCCGCACGCGAGCACACCTTCCTTTGCTGGAAAACTACCTCAAGTTCTGAAAATCTCAAAGGTCTGTTATCACAAATTTGGTCTCTCCTCTCCATTAATTTACCTACTACAGGTTCAGTTGCTTTCTCTTCTAAAATTTTCAGTCCATCTTGTAGTTGTACTTTCTCCATACTTCTCCATACTTCTCCATATAACTTCAGACGAGTCCTCAATTTGACCGAAACAATCAAGGTATTGAAGGCCACTGAAGTTCTTGGTGCGCGTGCGCATCCACAACCAGTAGTGTATTCACGCATTGTGAAGTGATTCAAATCGAATTAAATTAGGAAAAATGTTCTACAGCCATGAAAGTATGTCTCTTATCTGCGCTCAACTCTTCGCTGCATATCTTACCATTCTGCGTATTTGCTTCTCTATCATTTCGACTGCCTTTCCATAATTATTTTTCTAACACTACTACCAGTTCTCACCTCTCGAAAACATGGTATCGCAACAGTATGGCTTGTTGCGACCCTAGGTAGTAAATCATCGACTAAGAAAATCACCCGAAAAGCCATCCTCGACGTTGATGTCAAGAAAGCCTGTAATACAATCCTCGAACCAGATGCTCCTATGGCATTACGTCTACAGAGCAATCTTTTGTATGGCGTTTCAAGAGTTTATGGTCAACAGGTTGGGTACGTTTTAAGTGATACTATTCATGTTGAGCAGAATTTGAGGGGACTTGGAAAAAAGTTAATCGGAAGCTTGGATTTGGAAATTGTTAAGGTCAAGTAAGTGTTGTGCATTGTGACCCCAATTTATGATGGGCCAAGCTGACTTTTTATGAATACAAGACCAGCTCAATTGATGCTCGTGGATGATCCTGCATTTGATCCAGATCTTCCACTTCCAGATTTATTTCTAGATTATAATTTTGACATTGATGCCCATCAGTCGCAAAATCGGGATTCGCAAGTTTCATTATCGATTCACTCACAACGCGGACGGGGTAGCTCCATTTCCTCTTCCCAAGGCGCTTCCATTATGGGCTTGAACATCTCTTCGAGTCTCAGTGCAGGTGGCTATCAGCTGCCTCTCAACGATCCATTTGTAAAGTCTTCCGCGCTGAAATCGGGCCCTCAGAGAGATGAACTTGACGACGAAGCTATCTTGTTCGAAGACAATGATCTGTTTGAGATTGATCAGGACGGAGAAATTAGAGATCTGACGGCTCAAGATATTGCCGCTCGACGGGCAGCAAATACAAGTGTAGCTCCGAGGTTTGGTAGTGACTCGGCTGCTAGTGCAAGAGTTCGCAAAGAACATAACGATGCTAGGCTACAAGCTGGAGACAACGCTCGTATATATGACGAAGATGGTGATTTGAACATTGTGTTTGGAGACGATGATGGCAGAATTGCGTTACCTGATGCGGAGCCTTTCGAAGTCTTCATGAGTGGTGCTCTACCTGCTCCTTTGCCGGGCCGCGAACAGTCGCTCTCACAACCTGAAGATTCTTCATCTGAAAGCGCAGCCGCACCTTCGCGTCCTAGAAAACCTAAGACCAAGAAACAACTTCCCATCGATCAAACCCAAGAACTCAAGAATTCAGTTCTTTCAATCTGGCAAAGAGAGTATGTCAATTCTCAAGCCAGTCTCCGTGCAGCAAAGTTGACAGCGAAGGGAAACACATTGGCCAAGCACAATGCTCTCATGTTCGTGATTGGAAATGGCCTCAATGGTGTTGGAATTGGAATTGGTTCAACAAAGTTTCCGGGCCCTTTGAGTATGTTTTCGGGCGATGCGCTTCTTGCAAAGATCACAGGGAGAGTATTGAATTCTTCTAAACGTCAAGCAGACTTCGAAGGGGAAGACAATATGCCCAATAAGCGATCTCGCCATTTTTCCGACGAAGAAATTCCTCGTAGTTTTAGGGGCGATGACGAATTTGCTATTCAAGTTGACGACGAGCCATTCGGTACCCCGGTCGAAGTGGAAATGGGTAGAGATGCAGCGGAGGGATTAGCCGAATGTCCAAGCAGTGCGATGATGCCATGGAACTTGTCTGCCAGTCAAAGAGCTCGCTCTTCAAGTTTACGCCCCGCTTCTTCGCTCAGACTCGGTAACAGAGGAGTCTCTGCCAGTCCCTTGGTGGGAAGAGGTAGCATTTTGCCTGGTGGGGGCGAGTTGGAAAAGTTCTCTTCACAGCAGGATGTTATTATGTATGGAAGAAGTGATGATATCAGCACCAATCTGGATGGGGAAAGTGTCGATGTAACGAATTTGGGAGCTTTTGAACGAGCAGACAGAGAGTCAGCTAGGGAGTTTGAAATGTTCGGGCCCGCTGCAAATGTGGATACACAGACAGCAGGACAAAGCCAGTGGGCTAGAGACGTCATGGATACAGAAAGTGAGAATTTTCTCGAATTTGTCCGACTATCCATCGCAGAGAAATATGACGACGAGGAAGATCTCTTTCACGAGGATGGCCAGTTGAGAGATAAGAAAGTGGGATTTGAGGATTTGTTCAACCCGGCAACGAATAGTGGGGTTGTAGCAGCTCAGGCGTTCTTACACATATTATCTTTGGCTACCAAGAGAAAAATCTGGGTTGATCAAGATGAGGGTGAGAGTATGGATGTGGGAGGAAATGGATTGGGTGGGGAGATTTGGTTGACGTGCTTGTAGAATTGTTTTGAAGGGATTCGAGGTCGTGGCATCCACTAACCCGAGACCTGGGCATACATGTCATGATCGGGTGAACGAGAGAGATATCAATGGACATTTGCTATGTTATAAAAGGATTTGATAGAGGATTTGAACCGTTATCGAAGGTATTGACAGGGGACCGGACAAAGATTTATAGTTGCTACAGTCTGCTATATTGATGGATAGTTTAAAGGTACTTGCAGTGGATGAGTTTACGATTCTCAAATCATACGAAAATGAAAAGAAAGGATATGTAATGTTAGCTTATATAATATTTGCTCGAAAAATCTATGAATACATCAATGAGAAGCAAAGGTGCTTGCGCTTCAAAGTGACAATCAATGCTAAAGTGTCGTAAGTCATACAACGCAGGAAATATTACTAGTACAAGAGTGAGAAACTATCATGTACCAGCATCAAGAAATGGGGCTAGTTTCACAATAGCAGTCAGGCAATTTCCCATACTGCCCTTCACACTTTCTCAAGGAGAAATTTCGACCCCCCTCCAATCCCAACAACGCCCTCTACTCTCAATCCCCTTCGCCATCGCAACATCCCATAACTTCTCCACCGCAAACTCGGGACTAAACAATTTGCCCTCCTTAACACCTCCCCAAAACTCCTTTGACAAGCCCGTCTTCACCGTCCCCGGATGATACGAAATAGCAAGCGCATTATCCCCATGTCTCGTTTTCAAAAAAAGATCAAACGTCTTCGTTAAAGAATTCACCGCTGCTTTCGAAGCGCGATAACTATACCATCCCCCGAGTGCATTATCCGAGGTGGAACCCACGCGAGCTGACATGTTGAGCCAGAGGGCGTGGGGCGGAATGTTTTTTGTGTCGGGAGAGGAAGAGAGATCTAGACGTTTTGGGGGGAGGAAGGGGGAGAAGTGTTTGGTGAGGAGGAGGGGACCGATGGTATTGACGGCGAAGGTGTGTTGGATTTGGGATTGGTCTAATTGGGCGGGGGACTTTTCAGGGTAGAGAATACCGGGGATGGAAAAAGCGAGACGGAGATGGTGGGTTGAGGAGGGGAAGAGAGATGAACATTTTTCTGCGGCGGAGGAGATGGTGGATTCATCTGGATTGTGTTAGGATTTCATGATTTTATATTTTGGGGATATTGATGTTGGAATTTATAGATTTCCAATATATGAATCTGTTTTGAGTGATTGAATGAGACAATGAATCACTTACTCGTGACATCGACTTCCAATACCGTCAATCTCTTGGGATCCACATCTAAGTCTGTCAAAATGGATTTCTTCGCTCCTTCAATATCTTTCCTCGACGTTGCCACGACAGGAAGTTGTGTGTTTTGGAGGAGATGTCGAGTTAGATAGAAACCAATTCCTCGATTTGCGGGACAAACTAGTGACCATGCCATTTCTTCTTCTTTCTCAATTTATTATACTGTATTATAGGATTTTGAAGATTGGCGTGAGTACGAAAAAAGATCATGTAGAGGGGATGAGCATGACGTTTTGTTTGACATCAATGGCAATGACAATGACAGCATCATTGATATATTTTAAAAGAGCCATCCTTACAAGTGGCGGGTGTGGCTGGACGATCCATTGACATCGGGCGGTCGATCTCTTCATGCATCTATGTTGCATTTTAGATCGGGTATGTGGGGTGTAGCTAGGCTAACTAGAGATTAACTCTAAGTTTGAATGTTTGAATAGCAATTAGTCATTGGATGAATGCACGATGTCAAAAAAGGGGGGTCTTGATGTTCTAGCGAGATCAATTAAAAATTGCGAATCTATAATCACAAGGATGGAGAGAGCTCATTATATATTCATATCTTGAAGCCATTGTAGAAACCATTTTTAAGAAATGTTGAAGCAATGCTATAAATCTCTCTTCCCATCCCAACACCGTGCCCGCCAACAATTGTTGTTGCTAGCCATTCCAAAACATTGATTATAGTATAATAGTAACAAAGATGAAAGATTCTTCGATCGTCTATCACAAAGCGACATCTTGAAAGCTAGCATTTCCTGGTGTCTGATTCCCGGATGTGTTTTCCTCGCCCGATTTGGTCAAGTCATCTGCTGATACTCCGAATGGTGCTGCAGGTCGGAGGGCAAGTTTCTGTTGTTCTACATCTGAAGCTCGAGACTTCTGCTCTTCAGGCACTGCTGTCTTTTCTGTCTCTTGCCTTTCTTGTCCTTCTCCCGAGTCGCTACTAGAATCACCCTCTCCTTTGTCCTTCTCTCTCTCCTCCTTATCTGGTTTGGGTGTATCTTTTGCGGGTGGAGTAGGAGGGACAGTTTGACCATTCGTACCGTTTGTGTTCGTGGGTGGTGGTGAAGTAGTTGGAGTGGTGACTTGTTCTCTGGGTGGTTCAGCTTGTGCTGGTTGAGCTGGAGGTGTGTTCGAAGCTATTTGTCTCTGTTTTGGATCCGCATCAAGATAATATTGCCTAACACCCACGATTCTTCCACCTCTCTCACAGCCCTCAACCCATTCCGGCCTTACAACTGGAATATTCATCTCGACGGCTTTCTCCCAAGCTATACCTCTTCCTTCTGTTGTGACAAAGTGTGTTGTGTCGATTCTCACAGTATCTGCCATCTTCGCCCCAATCCTCTCAACTGCTTTGACAAGACTATCCCTCAATGAAGCGGGCAAAATACCAGGCGTGACAGTAATACCACTTAGATCCGTCATTTTATGCGTCTTTACAACCACCTTCTCACTACTAAAAGTTCCGGCACTTGTTCTTAATACCAGGTGAAACGTGTATTCTGTATCAACAGCCAAACCACTGATCTTTGTGCTGAGCATTTGACTCGGCCTTGGGATGTTTCCAGCCTTTTGTCCATTGCGGAAGAGGGAGAGTGAGATAACATCTGCGGTAGCTAATTCAATATGATCCCATTCTAAAACGACAGAAGTCTGAGTTGCGTTGCGACAGCGAAGGACTGGTGCAGAAGGTTCTGATGCACCAAATGAATTGAAGATAGAATCTTGGAGAGCGACGAATGATTTTTGGGATTTTTCTTCCGAGACGAGGTTTCGTGCAACGGTAATATCGACGATGCTACCGGATGTGATGTTGGGTGGGAGGAGAATAGATGGAAATTCAATCTGGAGGGGTATTGTCAGTTATGGAGGTTGGGGGAAGTAACATGTGCAATGACGAAGTTGTATTTATGTAGTCAATGTGCAGTTGATTGAATCATTGTAGAGAGGATAACTTACGAGTCGTTTATCTTGAGTTAATAAGACGGCCACTCCGGCATCGACTTTACCCACGGTGAGTGAAATTAACATGGCGAATACTCCTTTTAATGTGCCAAAAGGGAATGAAATTCTTTAAGATACGTTGCGACAGCTTCGCGATTGCGATCGTCCTAGATTAGCTTGGAGAGCTCCAGCGTGTGTTCAGGCGGCGCTAATTGGTTGGATCTGGCACAGCCGCAAATTGATGAAACATTTTTGGTGTGAACTTCCTTCAAGATACTATGGTTTGTGTGATAGCAAATGCAATATCTATATTCTATATCTTTTGAACAATTTGTGAAGGCTATATAGTCTGGCTATCAAAACGTGGTAGCCTCTAAGATTTTTTTCTATTCATTATTTTCCATCACTTTTGATAGACTGTTCCACCAAATACCTTATTCTTGGTGTTTTTCTTCTTTTTTGGAAGGTTCACTGTTGTACCACCGTCCTTTTCCTTCGCCCTATTTTTCATCTGGACCCTTTTCACTTCAATGGGCATGCCCTTGGTCTGTTTGCTCGGATTCTGATTTGAATTGTTATGTCGAGCTTCACGCTCCAGCTTGAACTTTCGTATTAATGCGGTCACAGCCATCTCCGCTTGATTTTGTAAAACATCCATCTTTGCAGTCAAGGCCTTATCTTTGGCAGATATTATCATCGTACCAACTAGGTCCTCGCCCTTGCTACCCCTTTCTATACGGTTGGATATTCTTTTTCCAGACAAGTCATAATCGTGGTTCTTCAAGGCTTCCCTAATTGCAGTTCTGATCCTCCGTACCATATGGGTTCGTATAACTTTCTTGTTTCCTCCATGAACTTTCGCGCAAAATACAGAGAGCCATAAAGGCGAGGGCTTGTTGACCAAAAGGTGCTGAATGTTATAGTGGTCTGGGTTGTAGGTTTTTGATACCGCTGGAGCTTGATGAGAGCCATAGGCGTGGTGAGCGGAAAGCTTATAAGAAAAACATTGATCGTCCCCTGAGATACCTTTGAATGATCCATAAGCTAGAGCATCTATTGATTTCAGTTGACCGGAACGTATCAGCTGCGAGAATTTCGATTCCACAGCAATTGCAGCTGTTCCAGTCGCTCTAGCAGCCATCTCCGGTGGAGGATTGGAACGGTCTTGAGATGAGAGTAGTGTGCGTCAAAATCATTGGCTACTAATTCATATTATTCTTTGTTTTTGTAACAGTAGACAATGACTTTGAAAACTGGCGGATGTATTGAACATTGTGGTTTTTTTTTGGGAAATAAGGGTCTCGATCAATGACAATGGAGCCGTAACAAAGCGAATTCATCAATTTGGTCGGACCGGATCTCTTTAGCGTGCGCCAAGACCCCACCACTAGTGAACCACAATTTATGACACTACTCCAGCCCAGAAATAAATTATTGTTTGCTACTTGATCGCCTTCTTCTTCCTTCTTCATTAATCTTATTCCAACACCACAACCAAAACAACAATACTTCAAATCACAAACACCCTTCAAACCGAAATCCAAGAATCGACAGTAAAGTAAAACAACAGCAAATATGCCTAAGAATAAGGGAAAGGTAAGACATTGTCGCATTTTTTTATTGGAAATCTTCCACCCCACTATCTTGATCTAGGCTGACACAGTTGCGAAAAATAGGGAGGAAAGAACAGGCGTCGTGGAAAGAACGAGAACGATAACGAGAAGCGTGAATTAACCTTCAAGGAAGAAGGTCAAGGTACATATTCCCTACTCCCTGTGGCTACTATTTGCAACCGCTATCTACCTTTACTTCTCCTTTACCGCTCCTTGTCTTTTAAGTCATTTTACTCTGCAGACGTCCAACTAACGACTTCTTGCAGAATATGCCCAAGTTATTAAGATGCTCGGAAATGGTCGTTTAGAAGCTCTCTGCTTTGATGGTACTAGACGTCTTGCACATATCCGTGGAAAGCTCAGAAAGAAGGTCTGGATCAACCAAGGAGATATCATTCTCCTCTCTCTCCGTGATTACCAAGATGAGAAGGGAGATGTCATTCTCAAGTACAGCGCCGACGAAGCCAGAAGTTTGAAGGCCTACGGAGAACTCCCCGAGAGCGCAAAGATCAACGAGACCGATACCTACGGACAAGGCGAAGACGGAGATTGCAACTTCGAGTTCGATGACGACAGAGATAGTGGTAGTGATTCCGATGATGCTGCTGAAGGAGGAAAGGGCAAGGAGATTGATATTGATGATATCTAAAATGTTCTGGGGGTTAGTGGCTCCCCTCCACGATTAATAGTGGTGGTTAGGGGGATGGAAAGAAAGACTGTCTTCTCTCTCAATCTCGTTGGATCCGGTCATCGTTTCACTCGCTGGATCCCGAGAACCTCGACAGGCATTTTTCCTTCTAGTGCTTCATTCGACTGGCGATACTTGTATAGTGGGAGAGACGTTATGCATGTATTGACCAGGACTCTTAATTCCAATCTGCGTAGCATAGACTGAAGGCTATCCGAATAATGATATAGTCTTTTTATTTTATTTTGAATGCATCACCTGTGATTTGTGCTGAATTGAATGCATCACTTTAAGGTTTGACTACGGTGCATGCACAATCTCGACATACACGTCTTGTAATTTCCAATTTTTAATGTTTTCAATTGATTTAACTACTAAAACTCCTCGCACTTGAGTTACCCTATCTCTTAAGCCAACCACGTTACTTTACAGCAGCCAATTCTGACTAACAGGACTTTGACTGAACGTCTCTTCTTTACTTGACTTAGTAAACGCTCAATACACTACAAAGTTCGCCCCCTTTTGACTTCATTCCTCTACCAAACTAAACAACCAATCACATCATCGCATCTACCAATCATCATCTTCCGCTTCGTCATCTGATCAAAATTTTAGCCAAGGACACAAACTCCAAGATTATGAAATGAAAACTTACCACTAGCACTAACTTTCTGCTTTCTCTTATTCAAAGCAGCTGCTAATGCATCCGCCAATCCACCTCCGCCTCCTGAAGATGCACCAGCTGGAGGAAGTCCACTACCCGCAGGTCCAGTATCTGCACCGGGAACGGCAGCAGCACTTCTGTCTCTGACTAGCGATCGGTCAACTTTCTTGAGAGCTCCAATACCACCGGCCTTTTGAATGTTTGCCATTAGGTCTGCACGGTCGCCAGTAGGTTTAGGTGGCGGCGGAGCACCTGAAGCATGGCCAGAATCGCGATTTGGAGGTGGTGGTGGAGGGGGAGGAGCTGGAGGTCCATTTCCTGGAGGAGGTGGAGGTGGTGGAGGACCGCCAAATGATGGCATAGGTGGAGGGGGAGGGGGAGGTGGTCCTCCAAATGCTGGGGGAGGTCCAGGCGGTGGGGGAGGGGGAGGAGCAGCAGATGATGGGATAGGTGGAGCTGCGGATTGCGGTAAAGGAGGTGGAGGTGGGGCGCTCATTTGAGGCAAAGGAGGTGGAGGTGGTGCAGTATCTCTCGGAGGTAAAGGTACAGGACGAGTAGAAGCAGGAGGTAAGGGGGGAGCACCCGGAGATGCTGGGGTTTTGGGCGGTAAAGGCGGAGGAGGAATGTGTGCAGGTGGTATAGCATGACTACTATGTGATTGATGGATGTCTCTAGGAGGCGGGGGTGGAACAGGACCTCGTTGTGGTGTAGGAGGTGGTGCCGTAATTCTTGTTCCCGTGAAAGGAGGAGGGACTCCAAATCTCGAACCTGATTCCCCTGGTTCGTAATCTTCGATAGGCGTTTTCGCAGGCCTAGGTGGTGGGGGTGGCCCTGGATTAGAAGCAGCATGTGCTCGAGAAGGTGCTTTATCATTGGTATGCGCAAATTTTCCAGCATCTGCGAATGGCGGTGGAGCTGCGAACCTTGGGGGAGGAGGACCCCTGGGTGGGGAAGGCTCTCTTGGTGGTGTTGGCTCCCGAGCAATATCTGCTTTGGATCGCCGTGGTGCAGGAGGTGGAGGTGGTGCACCTCGTCCATGACCAGCAGTAAAACTCTGAGGACTATCGGAACGTGTTCGAGGTGCTGCTGGAGGTGGAGGTGGAGGAGGGGCTTTATTTCTTTGATTTTCGATACCACTAGGCGTAGGTGTTATAACTTGTTGAGCTTGCTTTTCTCGAATATAGTCTGCAATGAAATCCTGATTATCCCTGATTATGTCGTCTGTAATACCCATTTCTCTCAAGTCCTCGCCCCATGTTTCTCGCCAATGAGGATCGATCGCTTCCAAAGCTGCATATTCGGCCTGCCCTGTCCTGAAGCTTCCACCTGAGTGCCTGTGGTTCTGCGTTGGATGCGCCGGTTGTGAAGGTGGGAGTACGTAACTAGGCGAATCGGGGGGAGTAGGTTGTATCGATGGAGCAGAAGAATGTCTGTGTCCACCGAAAAATCCACCAAGGAGACTGTGTTTATGAGCCGGCGCGGCGCCTCCAAAAGGATTGGCCTTTGTAGCTTTACTAGCATTCTTTTCTCGATCATTCATCTTTTTCATGAAGGTTTTGGCTTCCTTCTCGTCTACGAAGGACAATCCAGCCAGACATTCTTCTGTTTCGAAGGTATGAAAGAATGTTCGATCTTGGTTATATGACCAAGTATCATATATCTCTTGGTCCCATATGACGCCTTTGTTCGTAGACTATAACATAAAAGTTAGCTTTGATAATTGATGAAGTACTGCCGGGCTAGTATAGAGGTGAACCACTGACTGAGATATCGACAAGTTTTATCCAGTAGGTATTTCCGACGAGATCATTCGCAAGAACTGCCGCTCCTTGCAGACCAGTGTATGTCCATTTATGACGATCGGGATAAGCAATATATAGACGGGCGACTGCTACTGCCTGGATTTTGTTCGAGGCCTTTGGTACCATGCGTTTGACCGTCTCTTTATCATCATCTGACAATATGGAAGGCATCTTGTAGGCTTATTGAATATCTATTGGCCCCGATAGACTCTTCAACTTTATATCGTATCGGACTTTCTCCTATAATATGTATCTTCGTAGGGTTTTTGGAAATAGGGTTCGGTCGTGTGGGAGATTGCTCTCGTGTTGGTCGCACTTCTCACACTTCTTAGAAGCATTGGAAAGTAGCGATAATTGTGCGATGATTCTTTTCCTATCGCAATGATTCGAAGAAGATGTTTGGACCAAAAAGTAAAGCGAATGATACTGGTCCTTCAGGTAGCCGAATTCCGCAGCGAATATGTGCTTATTCACAACGATTGAAACGGTCAATGTCAGTTGGGCACAGATGTAGATTGTCGTACTCCGTATGTGTGTATGGGTAATGCTGCGACGACAAAAATGCCAAGTAATTCAGCCACTGGTCGGGGCAAAGCCACAGAATGTTCCGAATCTCAAAGAAACGAATGGGCATCTCACAATTCCACATCGGATTACCTCTTACGAAAGTACGAATGCGAATATCTTTCATATTACAGTTGTAACGCGCGTACTGATCATAGGCATCTATATTCTTTTAAATGTTCTACTAAACTTTCGTAATTTATGTTGTAGATTGATCTTTTGACAGGCAAAATCTCAGTCTAATACAACTACCAACCACCAACGACTCATCGGTACATCTGTACTGCGTAGGTACTGCAGGATAATCGACTTGTAATGAAGGGGATTAATCACTCCTGTACGAGTATATGAGGACAACAACATGCACAGCACAGCATATCACTCACATCAATATGTATGTTTGAGAAAGACGGAAGTTTTATTTCGTACTGGTCGTCTTTGCTAATCAGATATGTACCGCATTATGTCCACTATCATCCGTTTCCTTATCCATTCCATCCTTCCCAACGCCAGCCATCCATGAGTTCTTGCTTCATTAACATTTCGTTCGGAACGATCGTACGATTCGTGTAAAGTTCTCTTACAGTCTAATGAATCAGTTTAGTCTATCGGGTAGGTTAATGATAGGCATACCGAAGAGCTTTACTTGTTCAAAGAAGCAGTTTTTGCTTCACGGTCCGCCTTTGATCCCTCTTGCTCCGGCATACTTTGAGGGACAACAGGTCCTGGGTTTGCCTCGTGATGACGGAATTGGACTTTCTCTCCCTTTACCTCGCCTTCATTATGGAGCGGGTGGTCGCTAGCATTGTTATCGGTCTTTGAGGATGAGTTCTTCATAACGTGCTCAGTTACTTCACCGGCTTTGTGGTGGTGAGTTTCGTCTGGACCGGCAGGCATGATGTAGGGTTGTTGTTTGATTAAATTACTTGACTTTGAAAAGATTCGTGTATTCGTAGTTTGTAGAGTTAGATAGTATGAGGATAAGAGCTTTTCATCAACAGGATTCCCTCATTCTCTCTTCTATATAAGCCATATTTCCCCTCATGACGTAGGCAGGCGTAACTCGAAGACCACGGGATAAAGCTCTCTCTAGCTTTGTCGCTAGCTTCAACTACCAATAACTATGATTCCTCGAACAATGTTCGTTGATAAGATCAAGATTTTGAGCATATTGAATGAACCATTAAGATCAGATCAGCCTAAGTCTTTGCCTAAAATAGGCCACCTGAGACATTTGACGTGGGTAGATACGGATATACTGTATACTGAAAACTACTTCTGACATCGTGTGTGGTTCGCGTTAACCTTCAATTGGTCAACGCGTCATGATACCTCCAAGATGTCTTCATCAAACGGCGAACAACAACCCGTGAAGCTGTCACTGCCATTGGTAAATTCAATCTTCCTTTGTATGAATGATATCTTAATGAGAACTGCAGAAATATCAACAAGAGATATTCCAAGAGCTTCGACAAAAAGATGAGCTTGTCGTTCTTGCTCGCGGCCTTGGCCTCTTGAGACTTGTCACGAACCTCCTCCATTCATATGATGCAGCAGGAAATAACCTAATAATACTGGTTGGTGCAGATGATCGAGAGAATGGATGGATTGGAGAAGCACTGGCAGAGCACGCTGCTATCAGCATGACTCCCAGAGCGCGAGGCCTTTCTGTCGTCAATACAGATCTCATGAGTGTCGGCACAAGAGAAAAGATGTATGCACAAGGAGGAATATTTAGCATTACATCTAGAATTCTTGTTGTCGATCTTTTGACTAGTTTATTAAACACGGAGACAATCACTGGCGTCGTAGTGCTACATGCAGACAAGGTTGTAGCTACATCACTGGAGGCCTTCATACTTCGGATATACAGACAAAAAAATAAGGCTGGATTTCTCAAAGCCTTTTCGGACAATCCAGAACCATTTGCGACTGGATTCTCGCCATTGTCCACTATGATGCGAAATCTATTCCTACGCAACGTCTCAATATGGCCAAGATTCCATATAAATGTTGCTCAAGCTTTGGAAGGCAAGAAAAAAGCCGAGGTTATTGAACTTGAGGTTTCGATGTCTGACTCCATGCGAGATATCCAAAATGCCATAATGGAATGTGTAGAGGTTAGTATTGGTGAATTGAAGAAATCGAACTCTGGGTTAGAGATGGACGACTGGAACGTTGATAGTGCTCTACATAAGCAATTTGATATGGTCATTCGCAGGCAGCTTGATCCAGTATGGCATCGAGTCAGCTGGAAGACGAAACAGATTGTCAACGACTTGACTGTCCTAAGAGGGATGCTACATTCTCTACTCACATATGATGCGGTCTCATTCAATCGTCATTTGGATATGATTCTTGCTGCGCATCAGCCTCCTGCTGGATCTACGAGGCAAAATCAATCTCCTTGGCTATTCCTTGATGCAGCACATACCGTATTTGATACAGCGAAAAGAAGGGTATACACAGGCAAGGCTACACGAACAGATGATGTGGATTCTTTGAAACCTGTCTTAGAAGAACAGCCAAAATGGTCGGTGCTTGCTGAAGTGCTTGATGAAATTGATAGAGATCTCTACTTCAATCCCGTACCATTGGATGACTCGAATGGCACGATCTTGATAATGTGTACAGATTCGGCTCAATGCTGGCAATTGCGAGAGTACCTCCAAAGCATGCACGCTCATGCAGAAACAACCGAAAATGATGAGGATGAAGATCAAGAGCCATCAGCGGAAATCATGATGAGGCGAAAATTGCGCAGTTACTTAGAGTGGAAGAAGAAGTTCGCGAAAATTAGCGCGGCTCTTTTCAATGAGAATCAAAACGCACTAAATGGTATTAGCAACGCCAACAGTGTTACGAACAGCTCCCGAGGTAAAGCTCCAGCAAACAAAAGGAGGAGAGTGAGAGGGGGCGCCTCGAGCTCGGCATCCACACGTGCCACCAATGGCAGTCTACAAGCTGCGGAAGATAAACCCCTCGAGGTTGCTGAATTAATGTCAGAAATAAAGCCCACAGAAGTGGAGGAATTGCAGAAAGAAGAGGTCATTGCTGATCCTTTAGATGACATGGAAGATTACTATCAGCTGTATGAGATGAAGGATCTTGTGGTAGTTCACGCGTATGATGGGGATATGGATGAGCATATTCTCGAAGAAGTAAAGCCGCGGTATATTATCATGTATGAACCCGACACATCTTTTGTTCGTAGAGTAGAGGTTTATCGCTCTTCACATAATGATCGAAACGTCCGAGTATACTTCCTTTATTATGGCGGGTCGGTAGAGGAACAACGCTATCTGTCATCGACTCGCCGAGAAAAAGACGCCTTTACCAAACTTATAAAGGAAAAGGCTAACATGTCTGTTGTACTGACTCTTGACGCACATGGCATCGAAGATCCGCAAGAAGTTTTCCTCCGTACCATAAATACACGTATCGCTGGTGGAGGACGCTTAGCGGCTACAGCACAGCCACCACGGGTAGTAGTTGATGTTCGGGAATTTCGCTCCTCGCTTCCATCCTTACTTCACGGTCGAAGCATGGTCGTAGTGCCCTGTATGCTTACCGTCGGAGACTATGTTCTTTCTCCTAACATATGTGTGGAGCGTAAATCAATCAAAGATTTGATCTCGTCATTCAAAGATGGCCGTTTATACAATCAAGCCGAAACTATGCTCGAACACTACAAGTCACCAATGTTACTCATTGAGTTCGACCAAGGCAAATCTTTCACCCTTGAACCGTTTGCTGATCTCTCAGGCTCTCTATCATCCGTATCAGCCGCAAATGCATCATCCGATCTACAATCCAAACTCGTACTCCTCACTCTCGCATTCCCCAGACTCCGCATAATCTGGAGTTCTAGTCCATATCAAACTGCCGAGATATTCGAAAGTCTCAAAACACAAGAACCCGAACCAGATCCTATACAAGCTGTGAAGATTGGACTTGAAGGCGGTGCAAGTGCGGAGGATCAAGTATTCAATCGGGAACCTCAGGATATGTTAAGGGTAGTGCCTGGAGTTACGGGGAAGAATCTGGGTAATCTAGTAATGGAGTTGGGGAGTATTAAGGAGGTGGCTAATGCCGATTTGGAGGAATTAGAGCCGGTGGTTGGGAAGGAGGCTGGAAGACAAATCCATCGATTCTTCAATAAAAGTGTACTCGAATGATGTGGCATTGGATATATTCAGATAAATCATCTGTTCGATGTATTTAGAAAATAACGTATTTTTGTATGTGATTATCTCGCCCATCGCATGCGTGGCTATGAGTTTTGGAGCAACACCAAGAAGCTACCAATTAGATACTATGATCAACGAACGTTTCCAATACCACAATCTAGATTCTAAACATACATCATTGAATACTAACAAATCCATCATATATATCAGGCCACAGGCGCTTCGAAAACCAAGCTTTGTACAAGTGGATTCCAAACACTAGCACCACACCGACCATGTCTCAATTCGCACTTCGAAGCACCAACACGATGAACTAGACGTTATCTTTTGATCCAAGCCCCCGTTCATTCGGTTCTCCACCTGTCATAACGTTCTTCTCCATTTAAAATATATGTAGACTGTCACTGTTACATGTATTATGTATGTATGATTGTAAGAATGTATGTAGTATGACATTTATATCCCGAAATATCGTACATGCATGGGTTTGGTGTTAAGGATCGGGAGTTGGGTTATGCTATCGTGGGTAAAATGGATGAATATGGATTCATGTACATGTAGTATGCATTTATTCGTGATATAAGAAGTCTACGCATAATAGATGTGTGTAGTTTTGGGCAAAAACGAATGTACAGACAATACTGTATGTATTTGTCAAAGGACTG
This sequence comes from Botrytis paeoniae, assembly GCA_004786145.1. Lineage (NCBI taxonomy): Eukaryota > Fungi > Ascomycota > Leotiomycetes > Helotiales > Sclerotiniaceae > Botrytis > Botrytis paeoniae. The sequence continues at coordinate 75,578 of PQXI01000119.1, forward strand.
GATATCATGAAGTTGGTGATGGAATGTATCCTACCCCAGTCTACTTGTCTTCCAACGGTATGAGGAAATCTAGATTTCACAAATGAGATTACTGACCAGGAAGAATGCCTTGGATGTGTGTAGGTGACCACATATAGACCACACACAAGTAAAATGACCTTTCCTTTTCGCCTAATAGGTATATACATATACATATGTAGTACAAATTACAATGTAATCAAAACATCGGAGAAATGTGCCGTTTCCTAAGCTGTCAGCCATGAGATGAGATAACCTCGCATCACGATTCACGATTCACGATTCACGAAAGTGTGTGGTCACTATGGTGTGGATCCAAGAAATTTTCAATCTCCATGTTTGAATTCTTTTTCTTTTTCTTGACCTTTTCTTATTGGATGAAAGAATGTAATATGAAGTGTGAGTTAAGAAGAAAGTACTGCACTGATCAAGAAGGAGTCGGGTATGGCCTTGTTGGCCTTGTTGGCATTGATGGGTTCATCTGGTCAATTCTCATAATTTCCAGGTCTGGTCTGGTCTGGGGAACTACGTCATAATAGGTCAGTCAATTAAGAAACAAACAGAGAGAGCAAGGACCATTAATCTCGATAATATTCATCCATCCATTGACCCAGTGACCCATTCATCCCATCCTTCCTTTATTCGAATTCCATTACAGGATCATCTCATAAAACCGAGTCAGATAAGAAAAATCAAATCAAAAAGTTCAATATCAGATCTACAATCTCCTCTTATTCCCCTCCAGTAACATCACCCTAAAACTTCAAAAACCTAAAGATGCATCCGCTCATGTGGCTAGTGACATCAAGAAAAACAAACGCCACAGTGGCTGACATCACTAGTTTCATCAAACGCGCCACAATTACCACTCTAGGCCCTATCACGGGAACTAATCCCCGTAATCAGCGCCATGGCATACCTAAAACGGAGACTTGTTCATACGCCATGCCTTGATTTTGATTTAAGTCTAAAAACTAACAAAAATGCGAGACGTTGGTATGTGATTCCTTCCGACTCCATTGTATCCAATCAAAGTGAATGGATGACATGAGTTATTCTTCTTTGGGTAAGACAAAGAGGATTTAGGAAGCAAGGGATTAGGAAAATAAGCAGGTTGGTATCGGTAAGTGTAAGAGAAAGAGTGAATAGAGAAAATCTGATGCGACAAAATTTCTGATGGTGACGTCACTCAGATATCATTTTTTGGACAATTTTAATTCCCGGGCAAGGCAAGGCAAGGCAAGGCAAGGCAGGGCAGGGCAGAGCAGAGCAGAGCAGGGCACAGAGCAAGAGGGTACGGTACGTGCAGGGCAAATGGAGTACCGGTTTGACCTAATATTGACAGGTCTTGACTAGGTAGGGTAGGTACTGTTATTATGGTATGACGCTACTATGGGATCATTTGATTGGAAAGGATGGGACGGCAGGTTTTGGAGAGGTGGTGAGGGAATCAAATATATAGAGTGCCATGTTTCTCATTATTTCTGATTTTTTTCTCTCTCTATATCATACAAACATACAATACAATCCATCAATTCTACTCTATCAACAAACAAACAAACAAATATCAATCTTGAAATACTTTTTGAGTTTTAATCAACAACACACACACACATCTACTACACAAAGTACAAACACAAATCAATCAAAATGGGAGCCGTTGTTTCTTGTGTATGTCGTCTCTCTACCTTTCTCCATTCTCCACGGTTTTGCATTTCGTTGATTTAAGATCTATTGATCTCATCAACAAATCATACCGACTCCCCCTTCAAAGTAAAAGAATACAAACTAACATCCTCTCTAGATCACAGGCATGTTCCGCGCCATCGGTGCTGGTCTCATGGCCGTCGTCAACGGAATTGGAGCCATCCTCACCGGCATCATCAACGCCATCGTCGCCTTCTTCGATGTCCTCATCTCCTGCTTGACTTGTGGAAGCTGCGGTGGTAGGAGAAGAGGTAGACGTACGACGAGTGTTGTTTAGAAGGGTCCCTTGCCTTTGCGCGAGGGGTACTTTCTAGTATTCACAATCTCTCAACATGACCAATCAACTGTTGAAGAGATGAATGGGGGGAGGAGTGCATGCGAAGTTGCAAGTTTGCTTTATGATACCTGGGGTGTTTGATGGATGATGGATGGATGGGTTGGTGGAAGAGGGAGAGAGAGAGAGGAGAGCTATTTTTGTTTTTTCCGATTCGACTCGATACCCGGTTTCTTTTCTCTTAATTTGATGGTGGATGGGTGGGAAGGTGGAGATGAGTTCATGCATGGTTTTGCTTGCGCACGCGCTTGCATTTACTGAAGATGTGAGCGAGGAAGGAGTGGAGGTTTAATGATTATGATACACTACACTACTACACTATGTCTTTCTTTTTGAATGTGATATGTGAAGTTGTGAGATGCAATATCAATGTGAAAATTCATCACGAACTTAATATGACAATTCTGGAGGTATGAATTGGATTTACTACAACTCCTTTGGATTTCCCTTCGTGTAGAACTGTCTCTACCATCTACACAGCGAGATACTGATGAAATTCATACCTTCTCCATCTACTTCCAAAACACATAACGCTATCCTCATAACCTCCAACACATATCCTTTCAATAAACATTCTTCTCACCTCAATGACCTTAACACTTCTTCCTTCCTCTCCCCTCCCCTCTCCACAACACCACTCTGCGAAATCCCATACCTCCATACCTTTATCCCATCCCTATATCATCACCTCAGAGTTTACCTCTTCAACCCTCCTTCTTCCCTCCCTTCTCAAAATAAAGTTCCACACACAAACATATTAAATACTCTACTCTTTACCTTCTCATCTTCGTTCTCTATTTCCTAGCTCAAATTTTATCTATTCTCCTTTCTTGGTAAATATCCTCTTAAATATCTCCCCGAAATCTTCCTCGATCAAATCCCATTCAATATTCATACTCAAGCAACGTTCAAGTAAATACTAGGTACGTATAAACACGAACATAAACATAAACATAAACATAAACATAAACATAAACATAAACATAAACATAAACATAAACATAAACATAAACATAAACATAAACATAAACATCCAATAACGAATAATGGTTAACGAATAACAAGGGTAATAATACAACACAAGAAACGAAAATTTCGTGGAAGGGGTTAATTTCTTTGGGTTGTTGGTATTACGTGGGATGGAGAGAGAGGGCGGTAAAATGTTGAGTTTATGTTTGGAGATTCGATTTAGAGATTTTGAGGGAGAAGGGGGGACGGGATGAAAAGGGGTGTGGGATGAAGGTAGAGTAGATTGGAAGAAGAGAGCGGAGTGATCGTTATGAGAGAGTTACATAAATACATACATACATACATACAATGAGAAGACACTTCAAAAGAATCGCGTTTTGGTTGGAGTTGAATAAGATGCTTATCTGGTTTATGTCCAGGAGTCGTGAGTATTAGAATAGAATGTTTACTTATATGCTGTATAGATATAGGAAAGATATAGGAAAGATATAGGAAAGATAATAAGGGTTTCGAAGCTTCCGATTTATATGTTCTGTTTGTTCGGAGTAGGTAGGTGTTTACTTGTGCAGATGTGGTGACGTGGTGAGGATGATGTGCGTTTAGATAGTGTGATGTTGGGAGGGTTATGGATGTTATTTTTCTTGTGGTATTCGCAAGGAAAGGGGGGGTTTTTGAGGAGGAGGAGGAGGGGGAGAAAATGGAGAGAAAGCATGTAAATGAAGGATTGATAAGGCGGTTGTAGGTGAAAAGTAATAGAGTATTAGATAGTTATTTAACAAAGGTAAGATGAATTCAATTAATCCTATAACATTTTCCCCTTTCCTTTCTTTCCCTTAAAGCAACACTCCAAACCCATTACTCACTCATCCTCTCCTCTCCCTCGATCCCTCCTCACTAACCCTCGGAGCCGCCATCCGAATCTCCCTCATCACCAAATCTATATCCGAATCCCTATGCCTACTCTCTACCCCCACCCCCACCCCCATCCCCGTCGTATTAGCTCTCCTCCTATTTCCTCTCCCCTCACTCGCCATCCTATTACCTCTCTCCCCATCACTCCCCCCCGTCCCAATAAAACTCGACCTCGACCCCATCTCTACCCCCACACTCCTCGCACCAACCCCACTCCTCCCATCAACCCCACTCCTCCCATGAACCTCCTCCCACCTCAATCTCCCCACCGCCCCCAATCCATCAAAACTTTGCGCAATTCCTCCCAACGTCCTCAAAAGCACATCAGTATGTCTCTCCACAATCCTCATTCGCACGTCCAATTCTTTTTCTTTCAAGCTTGTCGATCGTAGACTTGTTCCTATCTCCCCTATACTTCTTCTCTCCATATTCATACTCATATCTCTATCCATCTTCCCATGTGCATCTCCATTCAAATAATTTAGATCCTCATCAGAAGAAAGATCCATCCGTCCATAACCAAATCCATCACTACTCTTTCTCCCGTCCCTTTCCTTCCCTAACCATGTCGTCGACGCTGAAGGTGTAGTATGACTCAAAATAGTCTGAGTAGACTGATGAGCATAAGCTGATTCCTCACTGTCAACTCGATGAGAAGAGTTCGTTGAGTCAAATGTAGGTCTTGGAAGTCTCGAAGGCGACTTCATCGTCAGAGCAGGCGAAATGGGACGTGCTCCAAAACCGCACTGTCTTAACTCTTCAATGTAAGGCGGGAAGTCAGCCACGAGCATTATACGAGTTGCAGACAATCCATTCGTGTTTTGGGCGAGGCATTTCAGGGAGCGATTTGGTGGTCCGAATGTTGGATTTGATGATAGTGGAGGTAAAGGGTTGACTTCGATGAAAGAAGTTTCTGGGACGGATTGAACGGATGCTTTGTTTGTATTCGTGTTTGTGTTTATATTTGTGTGATCCACACTCGAGTTTCTTGAGCGAATAGAGGCCAAGTCTTTTTCCTTCTTTGCTCGTACTTTCTCGCGACGGCTCTGCTGTATTGCTTGATCAATTTGTTGCTCATTACTGCCAAACTGTGGGCTTATTGGTGATAAAATTTCGGCGGGAGAGGTCGCATGGTTCCTAATTAGACCTTCTGCCTCCACCGCACTAGCCGCAGGAAACTGGATAATATTCTCACTTCCCGGTGAAGCAATCGAAGGCCTTGGAGTCCCTCTGAAATTCTGCAGATCAACGGTTTCAGCCGTTCCAAACACTACTTGTGCCGAGGAGTTCGTATTAAAGCTATCTGGTGTAGACTTTAGCGAGTGTCTGATATTTGTTCCTGTAGTTGCGATGCTATGAATAGTTGATATTGATTTGATTACTTTGTGAGTCTGATAACTCGGTTTGATATCGGGAGATGGTGTTCTGTTTATTACTCGCAAGGGGCCGTCGGATCTATTGCTCCAGAGTATTGGACGGCTGACGGAATTGAGGGAATTTGCTCGAGGATTATCTGTTGGAGCTATTTTGAATGAAGGACCGGGCGAGGAAAATGCTTTTGATGAATGCGGTCGAGGTCGGGTTTCTGGGGCATCGTGGTAAATACTTCTAGTAGGGGTATACACTTGACTAGTTCGATGGATGTATCCATTTTGCAGCATTACTTCTTCAGATCCTGGTTTTGTGACTACTTTCGTTAAAGTACCTGGGCCCCAAGTATTCCTATTGGAGGTTGAAGTGGTTATATTAAGTACTGGAAGTTCCGGTGGAGGCGTAACATAATCTCCAACATTGTAGCCCGGCTTGGGAATAATAACAGGGCTTCTATCGGGTGTTGGCACCCGTGCCAAATTTGAAGTCGTCTCAGGAGGTGTCGGAAGTCTCCCCAGGTAATCATGTTCTAGCGGAATCGAAATTGCTATATACTGCACGCCCTGACGAGTTTTGGCAGCAATAGCTGTGTCGGGGAGTTTCAAAAACTGATTCGACTTCGATTCTTTCTTTTGTTTCCTGCGGAGGAGACCAAACTTTTTCCTCGGGGTGGTTTGTGGGAGAGCAACTAGATTATGCGCCGGGGGATCGTAAGACATGAGGAATTCGGATAAATCTTTCATGGTCTCTCTTTCACGTCGAGGTAATGCTGTATCCAAAGATCCATAGCTTTGACTAGTCGTTTGACGAGGTCTCGTTCTTCCACTTGACTTGGTACCTGAACTGTTAAATCTTCTCAATTCTGGTACGGTATCGACTGTGCCATGATTATGAGACCTACTCGTCCGGCGGCGCGATAACAGTGTAGGATTGATAGACGAGGGTGTTCCCATGGACTGAGGTCTTAGCGGTTTGATATCCACCAAACGTGGCGGTGGAGTTTTACTATTAGTTACTGGATTCATTCTGATTGTTGTCTGTAGTAGGCACTATGTTAGACAAATCTGTGAGTTCCCGTAACCGGGGAAGCTTCTCTCCAAGAAGATATACCGACAGTTCGTCACACTCACATAGCGTTTCGTTAAAGCTGTAATTGAATCGAACCGCTTCAAGCAGCTCTAGCTTACGAAAAAGTCTTTGAAGACGAACATGATGAGATTTCCGAACAGTGAAAAATGTTGCAAAACTTAGCTGAAGCTTAAAGAAGGTCGTTGGCATTATTATAGCTCTGCCGACTTGAAGATCCACGCTGGTGGCCCAGATTCGTCTTAGCAACGCAATGCAAGGAGGAACTAATCACCTGCATCTCGTAGTTGCGCGAAAATTGGCTAAACAATCAACAAACTAAAAATACCCAACCCGTGGTAAACTATATCGACTTTGAACAATTCGAGGTTAGTGGCGGCTTGATGGCGTTTTATTGCATCAATGGCAGGTGCAGTGGACGCCAACTAATGGGGCACTAAAAGTCGATATTAGAGATTTGCAGGTCATGGGTAGATGGACTTTGACTTGATGATAACGGGGCGTTGCATGCATGGCCATCATATCATGTTGTATCATTGTGGCCATTCGGTTGTGATCCGAATCTGAAGTAGCAATGGGCCAAGACAGACATCTACAGAAAAATTACCTCTCTTCACGACTTACCATACAAATACAATCAATCAATGTCATTCCAAATTCTCACATGAATTAGAACTATCACTCAATAGTTTCCCCAATTCTCAATTTCAAATCTTCCAAGACTAGAATAGAAGTCCACCCCTCCCACTAAACTCTTAGCGGATCAGGGTACACAAATATCCGATAAGGCAAGGAATGATCTACAGCCCGAGTAAATATTTATATGTCCGTGCTAATTATTTCTTGATTTATGATTGAGGAAGTAAAGTAATCATAGATCTTTCAATTATAAAGTCCGAATGCAGAAATTTCAAATTAGGACCAATACGGTACTTCCGGATACGTATGTATGAAATGAGAATGCAAATGAGATAGATATCAAAAATTGTAAGACACGGGGACGAGCCGAGAAGGCGCAGGGGAGTTACCAGCAGTAGTGGAGAAGCAGTCAAGTGGCTTTTAAAGGAAACTATTAAGTAAACCATTCGGCTTAATTGTTGATATCTACAAGAAGATTTTACCTCGGGAGTTGACTCATTGAACTCGGTAGGATTAATTGATATATGTCAATTAAAACTTCTCGCCATTATGGCTCTCTTCGAATTTTTATTAAAGCTGTCACAAGTCAGGTCACCAAGATGCAACTATTTTCTACCCTCTAAGATCTATCAGATCTACTAGTTAAATGATAATTCCCACCAGCATACACCTGTCTCACACGTGCGCCATTCGCCATGCTAATATTTTGTTGCGCCAAACTATGCAGTGTCCTAACCATCAAAAAAGATATCAATAAATAAATCCATGCTACCCTCACTTTCTTTTTGGTGGTTTACGTTGAATAAACGGGTCCGCCGGTGCCTTTCTACGCGGTGGAGGTGGTAAATTAGATTTTGGTGTACGCGCCGCGGCAGCAGCAGCTTTATTTGCCTGCTGTGCTTGAAGTGCAGCTTCCAGATCTAACTTTTGAGGTTCGACTGGTCCTCGATTGAGCATGGCAGAAGCTGGTGGTGCAGGATCTGCTTCTGACGATGATGTCTATGAGAGTTAATAAATATAAACATGTTGGCATAAACCACGACTAGTACTAAACCAGTCTTTCGGTCGACTTACCTTCTTCTTCTTTTTGGCTGTAATATTATCTGGGTGAAGTTCTTGCTCCCTAGGTCGCTTCCTCTGCTCGCCCATCTCAACATTGTTTGGTGTATTCTTATCATCGACCGACGTCGTGCTACTACTACCTGAAATCGATTCTCGAGAACTTCGGTTTCGCGGCGCATCCGTCATATCGATATCGCTGTCGCTCTTCTCAGATGGACGCCTAGAGATATTGCCATTCATGTCTGAGGATATCTTTGAATAGTCTATCGCTGGTGCATCCTTTGATGTCGGCCTCGATAATAATCCCATGATATCACCACTTGTGTATCTCTCACGGCCTTTGGCATCCTGAATAAGCCTATTCCAAAATTCACCTTGTTCCAATGCTCTAGAGTCTCCTAGTACCCACAATGACGATTTGGCTCTAGTAAGACCTACATTCATACGTCTGATATCGTTCAAAAATCCAATACCCCCTGCAGCCTTAGCACGAACACAAGAAAATATGATAATCTCTCGCTCTCGACCTTGAAACGCATCGGTCGTATTGAATTCAATCTCTTCAAAGATTTCGTCTCCAAATTTTGCACCAAAACGTCGTTTGAGCTCATTTAATTGAGCTTTATAGGTAGTTATGATACCGATTTTACCTTTGAAATCATAGGACCTGTAATCTGTCTTAAGTCGTTGATAAAGCTGAATAGCAGCATTTAACTCGGGAACGTTGATGAGGGAATGGCCTCTAGCCTCTTTGCTTTGAACACCCACAACATCAAAGAATCGATAAGGTCCGAGAATCGAACTTGCGTGCCATGGCTGGACCCGTAATTGTGCCATTCCATCACCATCAATAAGACGACTGTTGTAAAATTGTTGACTTGGGAATCGACTGATCTCAGGATGCATACGATATTGAGTATCGAGTAAGTGAACATCATTTGGATGATTTCGCTGCATGCGGACGAAGAGACTCTGTTCATAGCCATAACTCTTTGCCAATCGTGAGAGAACTGTTGGAGGCAATTGTTCAGGATCTCCGACCAAGATACATTTCGTGGCACCGTATTTGAGAGGTATCAGAGCACTGAGTTCGATACACTGAGCAGCTTCATCAATAATGACTGTTTCGAACTCGACATTGACATTTCTTAGAAAATCGTGTCCAGATCCACTGAGCGTGGCACAAAGAACATGGGCGCCATCGATAATCTCCTGAGTGAAATGGCGTCTACTGATCTCATTTTGTCGCACTTTGTTGTCGCTTTCTTTATCTTCATCGATTTTGTTGCCTATGTGGGCTTGCTTTCGCTTAAGCTCATCAAATTCCCTTTGCAGTTTGAGTTCCGAAGTTTTGTCACCTGCAGCACGGCATTTTTCCATCTCAGGTCTTAAAACACTGAGCCTCTCTTTGATAAGCCCTGCATCTCTGTGAAGCATCTCCCGATCATTCAATTGACCTTTCTTAGATTCTTGGTCCCCCTCGAGCTTGATCCTCACCAATTCGTCAAGTGTCACATCTTTAACACTAGAATTGATCGCATCACTTCGCCCGACACGAATTACGTTAATCTTTTGATGCGAGCCGCTGAGAGGCAAAATTCCCTCCTTCAACCGGAGGACCAATTCATCAACAGCAGCGTTACTGGGAGCGCAGATAAGTAGCTTTTTCTTTGGTGCTTGTGCTTGTGCTTGAGCGCCCGCACTGCGATTTTGGCCTTGCGGTCTGAAGCCCACTTGCTGTGCTTGCTGCTGAAGCACCTGAGATAGCAAGGCGCCTACCATGGCGATAATCGTTTTCGTCTTTCCCGAACCCGGAGGACTAGTACTATTAGAGCAATATCATTTGAAGTAGAACAAAATCCAATACATACCCTTGAATCAATGTAAACCCATCATTGTCATTGGCGGACAAAATCGCTTTGGCTTGCCCATTATTAAGTTTATACCTGGTCGACATCGAAGCGACCTTTTCATCGGAATATTTCTGTAAAGGAGAAGGCTTCGCCTCCAGAATTTCAGTGCACAAGTCGTAGTATTCAAGACTGCTCAAGGCTGCAAACTCTCGCAAAGTTGTCGTCATATCGGTGATTTTGAGAGTATATAACTTACCGTTGGGCACGAAACAATTCAAGAGCTCAGGGCTAATGTCTCTGCTGACTCTGTAAGTGACTTCCACTGCATCGCGCTTGCGGGTTGTCCTGAAAACGCGGGCTAGACAATGTGGCGCTTGCTTGTCTTGAAGTGGATTCGAGCTTTTTGAAAGGAGTACAATATCTTGTTGGTACACCATGAGGTCCCTTTGATTGGAAATTGACATAGTTGTACTAACTTCCATGAATTTATCAACAGACAAACGATTCAAAACCTTTATCTCAATGGGCTTGAATTGATTCTCTTCTTTGGCTGTCAGTAAAGAGCGCCAAACTTCCGATATGAGCAACGGCTTGAATGTCTCTTTATAGAGACCGAGGTCGAGGAAGCTGCTTGCAATCTTTTTGCAAACATTATTGCTTGGGGGATCCTCGCCCTCATGAAAGATATCCCAATTGAGAAGCTCGAGATATATAATATCCATATTTGGCTCCAAACGAGCACGAAGATCTTTCTTTGAGTAAACCTTCTTGGTCTTTCGTACTGGGCCAGTAGCTTGTAGAAGTGCCTTTTTTCTACTCTCCTCATATTCCCTGACTTTGTTTGAAGCCTCTCGACTTTTAGTGAAAAGAAACTTCGTGTCGGAACCATCATCGTCATCATCATCATCATCCGAATCTTCGTCTGAAGATCCTACCATTATCTCACTTCGAACAGGGGCATGATCTTTCCCAGCTACACCGCTAAGATTTTTTAGACCAGATCCCTCACCCTTCACTAAGGCGGCTGGAGCACGAAGGGCTTTCGCTTGAGCAATCGCTGCTGCATTACGCTTCTTTTTCTCTTCTTCATCTCTACGGCGTTTGTCCTTCCAATCTTCAGTAGCTTTGGCAGTCTTTAGCGGTGGTTGTGATCTCATTTTATCCATAATACTCTTATGATGCTCAGAAAGGGTAAAGGGCGCCTGAGAAGCTTTGTTGAATTGAGTAATGACTGGCTCATATGTTTTGCCGTCTCCAGCCTTTGACCATGTATCAAGCGAGGTTTGAATTTGACGCCCCTTGACACTAAACGTTGGCTCATGTTTTACACCTCCTGCTGACTTAGACCACGAATCGATTCTTGATTGTTGTTTCTGAGCCGTTGTAGAGTAACTCTCTATAATTTCCACACCTTTGTGTTCGTCAAGAGCAGCGCGCAACTCAGCTTTTTGTTGGTTAGTAAGATTTGTCTTTCTGTATCCCTTCTCGCCCTCATTCAAGCACGCATCTTGAATAAAACTAAGCGCATATTCATGCACCTCAACATCAAACTCTGCTAATGATCGAAGAAGTTTTCCGAGGAGACTAGTGATCACACTGACCAGATAGATATCTCTCAGCCTCAGCATCATTGTAAGGCCGTTCACGTTCAAGCAAACGACTTGCAATACTTTCTTTTGTGCAGCCCTTGTCGACATATAACCTGAGGACAGGACATGAGCATGAGACGAGTTAGAAGACTCGCATAGGGCTGAAGCAATGATACTGTTCTTATCAAACAAGGATTCTGCATATTCCATGCCATCCCGACAAAAGTCTTGCAGGGTTTCCTTAGGAAGTTGAACACGACCCCCCCAAGCTTCTGTGTTAGCAAATGCCGCATCAAGGGCACGCCACTGATTGATCCACCAAGACATTACGGCGCCTCGCTCTGTAGAATCTAAAGATGGGTGAGTTCGTAAAAATCCTGTGTTTCCACAAAGAGCATCCAGCGTGTCTCGTCCAACCTTGAATAAATATGGGACAGGGGAAAAGTTTTTGGCTTTGGTGATCCGGACAACAGCAAATGTTAACGAATTCAACATCGGCACAAATGCTTGCCCCAATAAGCTCGATATTGCTTCACGCTTGCTTATTTGATCCGTTGCAGCTTTGACAACCTCAACAGCAGCCTCAAAGATCTGTTGATCAGCAGACATCAGGGCTGCAAACAGTGGCCGGGAGGTCTGAGGATCTCGATACATCTCGATTAGATGAGATGCATTAAAATCGCTGAGCCGCTCAAAGATTCTAGACACGTTCTCAGTGAGTTGACGAAAGTCTTTATTATATTGTAGATGAGAGGAAGGAAGCGGTAGTTTCTTCGACTTTGGTGTAAGTTCATCTAATCCGGTCAAGTGAGTCGTTGCCGCCAGAATGCTTTTGGCTAAATCTACATTTCCTGGCCTAAATATGTCAAGAACGCCTTGCCAAATTGGCTGGGAATGGCTTCGGAGACCCTGTTGTATCGGAATATCCTCCGCAAGAGCTTGGAACTCTGCGCTCAAAGCTTTGCAGTCGAGAGCCAAAGCATCTCGTATGACTAGCATACCAAGTCTTCTCATTTCTTGGTGTGTGGTGTTTTCCACCTTCAAATCAGCAGACTCTGTGATCGTCTCCTTGTAGTCGTCAACAAGTTTCATGATGTTATTGATGAATATAAGAGACGTCGACGGATTGATGACGTACTCTGAATCGACAAAGGTGTTCAAGGTGGCACGGAGAGTATCGAGTGCAGCACAACGACAAGCGAGTTGGGTATTCTCTGGATGTTCCGAGGTCTGATAAGTTCCCAGAAATCTAAGAACGAAACTGCAGACATCGTATTGACGATCGGAAGGAAGTGACTCCACGAGTTCAGGTAACCATGCCAGAATAAAAGAAGTTTCGGGGTCTTCAAAATTTATTGTTTGCAGTTTTTCTTTAACGCCCCAAGATCTTAGGATGTTTTCTGCAACGGCAACTGGTGATATTGTAGCAAATGCAGCCCAGAAGTTCTTCGGAGACTTCTTGAGCAAACCTCTAAGCGCTTCGATGACTAACTTATTGATTCTTTCCGATTTACAACTTAAGTGATTGAGTGCAAGTATGTACACACTTGGTTGAACTTCCATTGCCCGGAGAGAGTGTGTTATCAGATGTTCATCAAGCTTCTCTAAAATCAAAAGAAAACCTTCCCAAAATCGTATGATATCCTCGTAATCGTAGTTCCCCTGGGTCACAGAAAGTATTGCGTCCGACAATGCGTCATGCACGACCCAGTCGAATGATGTGGGTGTGAGCATTGTAGTAGCCTTCTGCCAGGCACACCTCGCGAAACGCTGTCTAATAGGGTTTTTGTCGAATAGAAAACGCCCTGTAGCTGGCAGTATATCACTTATTCTTAGGACTTTCTTTGCTTGTATCTCTTCAAAAACGAAATCGAAGTGCTTCGAAAGGTTGTCTGCGGATTTGTGGTAATCGACGCAACAAAGTGATTCATAAAGCGACAGTAGAAGGGAAGAGTCGTAGCCAGCTAGCAATTTCTGCGTCCTCATTGGAGATTCCACTTCGGATATAACTTTCTTGCTTCTTTCTAACCCGTTATCTATACGTTGAAAGTCGAGGACATTAAGGCGACTTGAGAGCGCTGCAACCGTTTCATCATCGAAGTTCCTGAGACATGTTAGTATCAAGATCAAGTACATATTGTGAGGTATTACTCTGCTAGTTCCTTGAGATATGCCTTACGACCTATATGCCAATTATGCACACATTTATCACAGCACATCAGAAGCTTATTCAAACGTTCCAGGTAGCCTTCTACCATCGCCCCCCCAGCATCACGATCTAATCCTATTGTGAGAGAGAATTTATATGCAACAGCCTGTCTTCGATGGGCGTCCTGTATGAGCTCCTTCTTGGTTTCTGCGCTCATATCCTTCTCGGCGTCATCTGGATGCGAATAGTCGACATAGTCTTCGTCATTCCGCTTGGGACAAAACCAATGGGCATCGGCGGGAAAACTCTTCAATTCCCTATCAACAATTTATCAGTATTAATCATAGATATAAGTACAACTCGTGGTACAAACCCGTGGAGCCCGTGGAGCTCGTCCATGATATCTGCTTCATCAGGCATAGTTGCGGATGTTTCATAAGCTGAGCATGCGATCCAAAGGTGAATATTTAGGAAATCAAGATTGATATGGATAAGTGTAGTTTACAGAAAGTATTAGGAATGAATTTATGGAAAGCTAAAAGTTGGGAGGTACTGCAAGTCTTAGCACCAGAAGGAAGAAAGTGGTCGCCTTTTGAAGTTTTGAAAGCGTTGAAGAAAGTGAATACGAAGCGTAAGTTTTGGCAAATTGTCAATCAAACTTATGGAGTTGATATACAATATGATATTGCAATCAAATTTCGAGAACATTTACACAATTGCTGTATCTCATATGCGAAAAAGTAAAAAAGTTAAGGTAAGGGCTGAGATTGAAAGTGCTAACGCGCATCGCGTAGGACTGAAGCCATTTCACGTGGATTATTTAGATTGATTTTGCTAGTAGCCTCGCATGCAAGGCTGGGAATTCGTTATCTGAGGTCAATCGGTTTACAGGGGAATAAAGACTGGGTACTTGAGATCATTCGAAGAACATACATTTTTTTGCGAATATAGTACATACATCTTGTTATTACTCAATATCTAAGTTCGAAAACACGACCGTCATGTATTACCATAACTAGGTACTTCAGAAGTCCAATGAAGCTCATGTTAAATCACAAATGGAGTCAGTACAATCATCCTACAATCTACAATTTTCGTGGCACTGGGCAAGTCACAACACTCATCAAGGTATAAAAATGATAAGTTAGATTATACTGCTCTCTATATTGAAGCTCTGTGCACTTGTTTGCTTTGCAATCGCTATATACAAATGGACCACGGATCCTACTATCACTGCTGAGTATACACCATCAGAAGTGAAGATCTAGAACTATCTTCCAATACCAACATGCCCTCACCAGCAAAAAGAACTTGGAAAGCAAAAACAAAATAAGATAATATGGCCTAGTGCCTTTTCATGTCATTTAAAACGCCTATAACACCAATGCAAAATAAAACCAAATGTAGAACACAAAGGTCGTAGATCGCTCCTGCAGATCATTATGCTTAATATCTCCTGTATCAACAAAAGAAAAGGAAAATGTATGGTACAGTTCGTCGCAGTCTCCCGGTTTGGAAAAGAATGAATATGATATTCGGGTATCATTGTGAAATGTCTTCGTTCCTCCTACTTCTTAGCGGCCCAAATGATTGACTTGATTCTAGGCGTGTTAAAAGGGCTGCCGAAGTAAAGTCGTTACTAGCCTCGAAACTTGGTCTAACTCGATCGCACGACGTTCGCAATCTATCGAAGGAGGGTCGTGGCCTGTCAACGGAGACCCGAGGACCAAGTTGGTCCATTGAACCTCTATGTCTTGTAAAGTCGGTTCCGTCGCTACCGTTTTGACTTCGAGGATTATGTGTGGTGTTCGTCGGAGCAACTGAAGGAGGGTAAATGGGTCGTTGGTCTTCATCAATGCTCGGATAGTGGATGTGCTTACTCGGCTTCGTGATCTCAGAAGAAGATGCCGATGAGCCATCCTTGGACATTACGTCCATGCGCTCATCGGACTTATCAAGATAATCAAACTTGCCTTGACGAACTTGTTCGCGGATGATGTCGACATCGTATGGGAAGTAAACTTTTTGCACAGCCTTGATAGCAAATCGTGGTAAAAGGGCGATGACTACAGAAAGACAGGTGACTGCCCAGAAGGTGGCTTGTGCGAAAATTTGGGCAGCGGCTTTGTAGAAATAGTCCGACGAGGTGAAAGATGAATAAACGCCAGTCCAGAACCAAACCAAGAGAATACTTATGGTGACAAGAAGGACCATAAGCCAATCCCATCGATAAGTATTGATTAGGATGTATACGTTGATGGCGACGACGGCTGCAGGTGCTACGTAAACTCCAAATCGCTCTCGGTCATCAATGTTTTGGCCGCTTGAAGTAACAAAAGTGCCAGAGTCGAACAAGCAATATGCCATGAAGAAAATTATGACAGATTGATACAAGCCATCAGCCATGTAAAGCCTACACTATGTTAGTCGTCTATATCGGAATGGGATTCATTTATACTTACCAAAACTTCCTTTGAGTCCATTCTTTTCGCTCAATGCCTCGTCTATAGAGCTGGGGAACCGCAAGAGAGACCTTGTCTGAAACGTCTTGATCCAAAACACCCATGAAGATGACAGGCACGGATGTAAAAGCCAAGTTGAACAAGAGGATGTAAGTGTAATCGTAAAGATATGTCATGTCAAAGTTGGCGAAGATCTGATACCAGAAAATTGTAAAAGTCCATACGACGTTCTTGTAGAAAAAGTTGGCAATGGTTTCTCCCAATCTGCGATATGACCATCGTCCATGGACTAACACGAGTCGCTGCAAGAAACGGAATTGACCAATAGCATAATCAGAAGACATCACAGCTTGTCTTCCTTCTTCACCAGCAATACCAACTCCAACGTCTGCCTCTTGGATCATAGCAACATCATTGGCGCCATCACCAATAGACAAAGTCATAACGTCCAAACCACCCTTGACCATTGCCACAACTGCAGCTTTTTGAGCAGGACTGACTCGACAACATAGAACTGACTTGCACTCTTTACACAAGAGAAGGAATTTTTGTCGCAACGAGTCGTCTAAAACAAGTTTGAGAGAGTCGCCATCAATGACAACAGCATGAGTTGGTGCCGGCGGCTCGTGATTCTTCCTGGCGGCTTTGAGCTCCGCGTCGGAACCGGTGAGTTTGAAAGCTGCCAAGTGCTTGTCAAGTTCTGCTTCAGCGGTAGAAACCTGTTCATCCTCAATCTTGAAGACAATAAGTTCCATGTCATTGTTGAGTAAGTTGCATGAAAATCCGATGTTAATGGCCGTCTCGACTTTGTCACCAGTAAGAACCCAGAGCTTAATACCGGCTTCGGCGAGAAGTGCAATAGTATCAGGCACGCCCTCTTGCAGTCGATCCTCGATAGCTGTACCTCCAAGAAGCGTGAGATCGCGTTCAATCAAATCTGATACTGCTTCCAGCTTATCTTCACGGTCCTGTATCGCAGCAGCCGCGATCTCGTGCTCGCGGTTCCAATCTTGATATTCTTGCTCACCAAGCTCTCTTTGCGCGATACAGAGAGTACGTAAACCTTCTCTTGCAAACATCTCCAGATGTTCCGCTGTCGTACGACGCAACTCTGGTTGCTCTCCTCGCTTTAAGCGAGAATATATTATACTGTCTGCACCTTTACAGAAGAGTATGATTCTATTGTCTGGCATACGGATAATGGCACTCATTCTCTTTCTGGTCGAGTTGAATTCGAGTTGATTTAGAACCCTATATTCTCTATCTTCGCCTTGAATGTTTAGTAAAATACCATTTGGCGAGTTTCCGAGAACAGTGAAGCCAACATCACGGGCAGTGGCAACCAATGCTGCTTCATCAGGCGACTGAGCTCTGAATTCAATCTTGGGAGGATCTCCTGGCGTGGTTTCTGAAATAACCGAGTGACAAAGAGCGAGAGCTAACATGAATTGATAATTGGCGTCTTGTTGCTCCTTACCACTTTCGCCAGCGAGATCGGTAACGAAATCAGGAGCAATGAAAGTCAGATCATCATCGTGAAGGTACGGATTGTCATGAAGTTTTCTAACATCGACCAACATTTTAGCACGGGCTGCAGCAATCTGCTGTTTAGCCCTTGCACCTTCTTTTTCTACATCAATACCTTGACGCTTTTGCATACCAGCCTGGGCTTCAGTGTATGCTTCTCCGTAGGGAACTCCGTTGATGCTGGCCTTTTTGAATTCCATGACGTTCTGAGTTAAAGTTCCAGTTTTGTCGGAAAAGATATACTCGATCTGTCCCAAATCATCAGAAATATTCCACGATTTAGGCGTACAAGGATAATCGAGTTTGTCGTAATACATTTCGCTGTCGCTGTAGATGAAGAACGCCTGGCAAGTCTTGATGATTTCAATCGTGATGTACAATGAAATCGGTACCAAATTCTGGAAAAGAATAAGAGCAGCCCAAAAAGTGATGAAACCGTCAAGTGCCGGGTTTCCACCAATGGAACCAAATTCGAATAGATCAATGGTATTATTGCCTTGTGCCCAAATGATACCTTCGACAAGACCAGAAGCGAAACAAATGGTGAACAGGAGAATGAAGTTGTAAACGACATTCCAATTGAGTTCCCGGGCGATGCGTGAGCGTTTACTTGGTGTAATTCCAGAGTTCAACATGATCTTGGTATCAAAACCGGTAAATATGACAACTCCGAGAATCCAATCCGTGTTCCTGAGATTGCACCCACGAAGAAGCAAGTTATTAATCGAGATCGGCTCAAGCATGTCCTCGCCTGGTCCATCTTTTCCGTTGTATTGCGTCCAACGAGCCACACCACTGTATTGGTAAAGATTAGGGTGTGGTGCTTCGCTGTCAATAGTGAACTCCGTTCTTTCACAATCGCGAGCGTGTTTAATGCTCTGGCCACTACGGAGAGCATGTCGTACCTTTAAGTTCGTCTCTCCATCCAAATTTTTCGTTTCAACATAGCAAGCTCCATCGGGGTCAGAGGTAGATAAAATCACAATGTCTGCTGGGATCTGGTCGTCGTTGTAGATACGAACGAAATCTCCAACTTGCACATTCTTCCAATAATCCTGATGAAATCTGGGTTTTCCAGTCACTGCATTGTTGCGGTTGATTAAACTTCCGAAATTCTTCTCCGCAGGGGCTTTCCCGCTAGCATCGTAAGAGAAAGCCGTCGTCGGACGATCGGGAACATCAAGCTCGCCATCTCGTGGAAGGGGAGAGGGCACTGGTGTCATTTGAATGTCGTCTCGTGCAGCCCTTGACTCGAAAGAGGGTCGAGGCTCGTCCACATCCATAGCACGTTGGGCATACGTCTCTCCGGGTAGCTTTTTGTCTTTCTTCATTTTCTTGAGTGTCCTGACGATCCAACGTGAAGTAGCCTTTTTGATTCTCCTCCATAGTGAAATGTCATCATCGCTGACATTTACGTTGTTCCAGTCAACAAGGCGATGAACAGGCGAATTATTCAATTCATTGTCGAGAATGGTTCTGCGATAATCTTCGATTCCATCTTTGATAGCTGTAATTGCGACAATAACAATCAAGGGAACAGCGTTGAGACCTGGATTGGATGCACCAAAGATACTAAAGATCTATACGAATCATCAGCCTCACATATGCAGTCTACAAGACCTGGACTTACGGTGAGAATGATCAAAAACAAGAAATACACGTTCGCGATGTTGTGGAATTGAAACCAAATATTCTTCGGTATGAAACTCAATGGAGTGTATTTTGCAGTTCTGATTTTGTTTCGTTTATAATGCACCAAGGGGTGACCCGACTCGTCGATCGCGTCCCGTGGCAACGAAAGATTAAAGAAAACCTTTCTAGGTCCTTGACCGTCATTATCGTCATCCTCCGCCTGTTCCTCCGCAGCTTCATTTGATTGTTCTTCTTGTATCCTGTCAAGATCCGTTCCCATTGAACTTGCGCCGGCAGAGTCTCTCTTCTCACTACTTTGCGATTTACGCGGATGCAATCGATCCATTATCGATGTCCTCTTTTTATCACTACCTTTGGGGGGCACTCTTTGTGTGGCCCATCTCATTCGCCTCGTCCCTGGCTCAGGTGCATCCTCCTCGGGTTCTGCGTACATGTCGACGTCCGGCATGATTGCGATTGTTTGTGATTGGGGCGGAAGCCCAGTTTGAGGCAAGAGCCCGCAGGCAAGGTGAATATGCCCGCCAGTATTTGAATGAATTCAGACGTTGAAGTATAATTCGTGAAAGAGACAAGACGATTGAAACAATTGAGACTCAACTAGAACTTTCGACAGAGACGAAATTAACATCGACGAGCAACGGTAAGAAGTATCGTTATAACAAAGGTCCACACAGTAGAAGGTCTGGTACTTTTAGAATGGTCGCTTATGACAACTTAATTTGGTACCGGAAGAGTCGGCCAGGAGATCGCGAATAGGCGGTAGATTTTTTTTTGAATATTTGAACCTTGCAAGGTTGTATGGGGCAATTGAAAGATTGTGTATGAGCAGATTCCCTATAAGGAGAATAGTTCGAATTGAGGAAATGGTGAAGTTTCGAGGAAATTGTGGTAATTGTTGATGTTGAGAGGAAAGAAAGGAAGAGGGACGGAGTCTACGGTTTGAGTTGGGTTTGAGCAAGTGAATGAAATGCTCTGGAAGTTCCGGGGGGGGGTAAGAGGAGTTCGTAAAATGCTTATTGAGCAACAGCTAAAGAACAAATAAGAAGTAGTAGCAAACGCCACATGAAACCGACGAAATTCGGAGAGCGGATGATGGATTTGTGGAGAGGTAATTGATATAATAGATAATAGTAGATAATAGTAGATAATAGTAGTGTGTGAGACTAGAATCGTACATACATCATATCACGTATTTTCCATGCTTCACAAAAGTCAAAAGTAGGTAGCTAGGGATAATAAAGAAAGGTTGATTATGGCGGATGGAAAAGAATACGGAGTAGGAGGGATGAATCGAAATTACTTGGCTTGAACAGCCCAGAGTAGAGTAGCCTCGAAGGAAAATAGTAAAAGAAAGGATTCCCGCAAAACAAATGATTGATTTGTCCTCTTAGATGGTTGTTATTAAGAGAGCAAGGGAGTGTCCGAATGCTGCAAGTACATAGGGAGAGGGTACTAGGTAGGTAGGTAGGTAGGTAGGTAGATAGATAGATAGATAGATAGATAGTACCTAGACACTTAGCAAGTACTGCAATACACGGAAATTCAGCACAAATAGTAAATTCCGTAAATGCCTAGTAAAATACACCTGAATGTAAACTAAAAACCTAGGATTGCATTGGATTGAGAAGAGGAGGGAAATATCAAAAATGTTCATACTCATGCTCATTCATGCTCACTGATTCATACCCACCCATCTACATCGACCCTGTACCGCCTTACAATTTTTCAAAAGGGCTGAAATTTCCAAATGTTCTTGGGAGGGTGCTCCAGAAACCTAGGATTCACATTTACGCCAATCATATGTTAAAAACAAAGTTCAGGGGTTAACCTTCAATATCAACAAACAGTTGTTCTGGAAAGGAGGGAATTGTCCATGCTGTCCATGTAAGATCTTACTTTATTACTGTACTGAGCTTTGTCACGACTTTTTCGGGGGAGGGGAAGGGACTTTTTGATGTATCACTGCATATCGATATACAGGACATTCTATCTAGATAGGTAGGTATTTTGGATGAATGTATTACAAGATTAGATCCGGAGTTTATACTCGAGTATTGTCGAGTGCCTCCTCTGTACTAGGTATACCTAGCATGTACTTTACCCGACTTATTTCTTTTGGGTGGAAATAATTGGATCAATACCAAGAAGACTAAGAAAAAAAGAAGAAATTGACATATGTAAGCATATGGTATCACTTAGATAATGATATACCAGTATGTACCTCGTAAGCATTTCATAAAATGGCTGGGGCTGGAGTCGAGTGGAAAACTCGGCCGAACAAAGGGTCTTGATTCTTGGAGGGAGGAGGGAGATTCGGAGAAAAGCTCTCGGATATTATATCTGACTGTGAGCAGTTGGGAGACGTCTCATTATCAACACCGATACCTAGGTATGTACAGTGAGTGCACTTGATCATTTGCATAAAGGAGAAATGGTAAAAGATATATTGCTCAAATTAATGTTTATATAACTTTCACTTGACCGAGGTACCATTTTATCAATCTGCTCCATCAACAAAACACCAAACAATTTATTTGTTATTGATATGTCAACAAGCACTGAACCAGGCTGGCCGCTGGTGTTGGCTGGATCTTTCTCATAACTCCGTACTCCGTAGATTCCTCTTTACTCTTAATTAACCGAATGGATAAAGGCTTACATTGATCAACTACCTCACTTCATTCATCCCTTTTTTTGTAGCTATCCGAAACCAGCTATCGATACTAGGTACCACTCGGGGTTTAAACAGAGCGAGATGCATGCATTGTGTGGATTGTGAAGAAAGGACAATCTGCATGATATAAAAAGATGTACTGCTAAGGTACTGCTAAGGTATCATTTATTAACCTTTTTAATCTTAAGAGAGGGGTATGTATGTATCATCAACCGATATCAACAATGATCAACGCCCTACCTGAACTACAATACTCGCTCATTTCATTTCTCAAGTATGTACCTTTGAGGCGAAGGTGATTGCTACTTACTTCAGATAAAATTAGCATGCATAAAAATATTATTCCTCAAAATCCAGCGCGAGGCTTAGACTCTCTCTGAGCAGGATGGCCAACATCCGAACCGGACCATCGAAAAAACTGTACATGTGGACGTTTGACATCTGCATCAAATTGGAAGTAAAACGGAAGCGCAGGGACTTTTAGATCCGCGGTGGAGTAGGGGACGGATTTAACCATGGAGCCAAGATAGTTGTTGATCTTTTGATGGTGGACTCGTGGAGTATGCAGGACGGTACTGCACTCTCAAGATTGACACATACTCATCAAATAAATCTCAAAAAATCAACTTCACAATGAAGATCTTTACAATCCGATCGCTCGTCGCCCGGAATTCTAATCACAAGTAGAATTTAAGTACAAGTAGTCGTCAAATAGTTTCATCTAAATTGGATGGCTGTCGATCGCAACGTGAATGCCGCCCCAGCGCTTACCTAATACCCAAAATAGAAACTCCAAAATTGAAGTGATCCAAAATTCGTCATCCCGTGATGTTCGTGTCTACAAGCATTATCAATTACGCGACACAGACGCGACTTTCAACTCATCGAAATCTGAAAGATTGATATGCACCTGTGTCAAGAAGATGCTCATGGATCGAATAAAGCACTACGTGTTTCCATATCTGCTATAATATCTGAACGTGCTAGTTGGTCATGTCTTCAAAGAAGGGTAAAACTAATGGAAACATTCGCCAATTTTTCAAGCCGACACAACAGGCTTCCACATCGGCATCTACCCCTCTATCCACAACTTCGCGCAACAATGATCAGATAACATCTGGATCTTCACTTTCCACAAACCCTCAGCCAACAGGCCTAGTCTCAAGTGCAACTATGGAACCTATGTCTTCTTCACAATCATCTTCTTCGCCATCTTCTCCACAATCTGCCTCCTCTTTATCAACTCCACCGGTAAACATTCCGCAATCCTCGTCCAATATCTCGAATGGCGTTGTTCCATGCTCAGACGACGAAGGAGATTCTGACAGTTCTTTGGAAGACCTCAACGTTATCTTCAAGACAAATCGTACAGCGCCAATTGCGACAACTTCCGCGCTAGCTCCAGTATCCCCCAGGGCCTCCAGATTTGGAAATGACCCAATCTCAAGTGCCAAGCGTTCTCCATTAGCTCTTAGAACAACACCATACAGATTTGATCTGAAATATCTCATGGGAACTGCGGTGGCCGATAGGGCGCTCGAAGAAAAAGAAAGAAGGCTGAAGGAAATAGCTGCGGAAGATACGGAGATGGGAGATGATGAACCTACCGCCTTCAACGATGATATTCATGGCGGCATCCTACGAAAACTAAATGAGGTGAAAGAAGATGGTGGCGGAAAGGATATTCAGAAAGTCTTGAAGGCTGTTAAGAGAACAGAAGCCGGAAATGTCGGCAGTCGATGGTACTTTTTCGAAACTGAAGAAACTCCCCCGATCAAGAGGAAACCATTTCCAACATCTTCATTGCCGAAAAGTTGGAAGAATGATCTCGCCGAGCCTCAGATCAGACATCAGACATTTGTATCGGGGTTCGCGGAGAATATGATTGCGTATCGAAAGAAATTGCCCGATGAGATCATTCAGTGGATTCTAGATGACTTCTGTTTGGAAGAACAGAATGATCTTCGAAATGCCTATTCTTCTGTTTTGGCAATATCACGAAAACAAGTTCACCGGCTCGTTACTCCTGTGGTCATTAGGAAGATGTTCAAATCTATCGGTGCTACGAATACAGCGATCACTCTATCTGAAAAAGTAGTACCACGTCTAGAGATATTAGATGCATATTCAAACCATCCTTGGTCGAAAGTCCGAGCTTTGATCGGTCTCTTGAATCTAATAGCAACATATCTCCAGCAAGAAACTAGACTGGAAGTTATATGTATACTCTTGAGACTGGGCATAGATCCAGTCTTACTAGAAAGAGTAGATCTCTTATCGCAAGTACAGACAACACTGCACAGTCTATGTCTCTGGATCGATCCAGATGTATGGGAAGAATCCGTAAGTCTCCTCTCAGCCCTCAAACTCCCGCCTCAAACACAAACTAACGGTTCCTCAAATAGTCCCAAACCATCTGCGCCACCCTCTTCAACGCCGTCGAACTCGCCTCCCTCCGTCTCGGCATAGTAAATTCCATCCCCCCTACGCGCTCCTCCAAGCTCCACGAACTCCGTCGTCGCCTAGCCCTAACCTTCTTCTTCTCCTCTCTCCCCGTATCCCTCTCTCCACCCCAAAAATCCCTCTCCATCCCCTCCATCATCCAGCGTCTCAACGATTCCCCCTTCCAGATAACTCGTACTACCGATTATCCAGAGCTCTCAGCCCTAATTCTCCTCCTAGATATTGGTATTGACGACGGACGAGCCGAAGATCTAGACCTGACAGATGAAGATACAGAGGTACAGTTTAATAAAGATGTAGATGAATTGACGGATCGATTTGCTAATTTCGGCATCATGGCTTCGGGTGCCGCTCATATCTCCAAGGTGGAAACAAGTGGAATTTTAAATTTAGTGGAGAGGAGAATAGAACATACGGTGAGGACTAGGCGGAAACCGAAAAATATGTTTTATGAAGAGACGAAGAAATACTATGAACAGGGAGAATCTCTGGAAGGAATGCAAAAGGGCATGTCTAATTTTGTGAAACAGGCAAAATAGATTGGTGCTGCGCTCAAGATATGGGAGTTACGCCCAAAGCAGGTCATATTGATTTGTATATTTCAAGACCAAACACATTCTGTATGCAATTTTAATGATATTGATGTTAATGTATCATACACGCTCTACCGACAAAACCTGCAATATTGTATAATTGGAATGTGCAAAGCCCCTTCGTACCTCCTTTCCATCCTTGAGACTCAAAACACAACGCTCATCATCGACCAAACAACTAATCGTAGAATTTCCGGTTAACGTTAGGACCAAATAATGTGGTTCGAACAGAGGGTAATGCGTTATCCTGGAGCAACTTCAGACGCTCCTCAAAAGTGTTGTTGATATCAATCTTGCCTCCTCCACCAATAATGGACAAACCACCAGCACTATCTAAACGTTAGCTTCCAACCTCATCCCACTTAAAACTCGAGAAACCTACGATTCTTCCGGCAAAGGATTCTTCTCATCTATACTCGCAGTCACATCCTTCTTCATCTTCTCCTTGTACACCTTCTGCGCCTCCTCAATTGCCTTCTTGATGAGATCATAATCCTGTTTTCTCCCTCTAACCTGCAATTTTCCCTCGTTCAACGCATACATTCCTTCCAACAGAAGATTCTTCAAGATCTCCGTATATTTACCCTTATCATTCGTAGCTTCCTTGAGTTTTCCTTGCGCCTGTTCAAAGATCCCATCGAGGAGTTCCTGACGGGCAGATAGAACCTTGAGACGAGTCTTGTTTGCGACGGTCGATTGAGTGATTTGTTGGGACATACGGGCGGTCTTGAATTTCTTCTCATATTGCGTGTCGATGGAGGAAGTTTCTTGACGGACGAGCTTAGATTTTTCAATGGCGAATTCCTGTTTGGGTATGTTAGGGGGGAGGCAGATGGAAAATGGGTTGTTGGTGGAGACGTATCATTTGCTTTGAGTTCGATTTCGCGACCCTTTTCCATGGCTTCTTGTTTGATGAACGCCGTCATCTTCTTCAGCTCCTGTTTTCATATTGCATTAATGCCGGTTCTGGGGATAGGAACCCTTGGGGAGAGGAAGGGAAGCTGTACCTGCGACACCTAGATATAACATTAGCATAGGATTTTGAGGCTGGAGTGACTGTTGGAAATAGCTTCACTTACCTGGTCATCCGAAAGAGCGTGCGACATGATGGGCAATTGGTAGGTGTGATAGTACTGGGAAATATTGCGTAGAATCTAGAGATATGGAAACGTTGATATTCGTTGGAAACGTTGGAGCTTCAATAGCAACAACAAGGTTGGGGATTAACAACCTGGGATAGCTCCAAGGTCCAGAAGCGATAAGGGAAGCGACGTCCCGATTAATGATCATGTGATACTGTGGCGTTTACGTATTCTCGAAGTATACTTGTTTGAACGGTGAGGAATGTTCCTTGACCCGTGGGAAATGAATAATTCATGCCAAAATTCTTTCTATTTCATCTGAAACTCGTTGTTCGCACTGTCACATTTGCAGAATTATATTTGTTGTGATTCATTGAGAGCGGTTGTTCTTGGAGTAATTTGCATCGCGACTCAGGATATCGAACTTGCGATTGTTATACATACCCCGAGATCTGGTGGACATCGCATATGACTTAATGTTGACCGCGTGTTGGAACAATCACTTTACACAACAAGTTTCTCTCAAACTTAACTATTACACCATATAATCTCTTCCTCGGACAGAGGACGGTACTTTACCATACCAAATGAAGCTTTGCAATACATCGTAATGGGACAGCTCGGCGACCTATCGCCTGGGGGAAGTGTGGCTGTAAGTCAAAGTCTCTCGTCCTGGAAATGAAATAGTTCAAAGACTCGTTGCACAGCTATCTAACTACCATTTTTTACACATTGGCAGATTGGGATATTAGTAGGACTTATATCCACGAGCGTCCAAAGTCTCGGTTTAACCCTCCAACGCAAATCACATATTCTAGAAGATGAGAAAGGGGCACATCATGTTCGAAGACCGCCGTATAGAAGGAGAAGATGGCAGCTGGGCATGGGCATGTTTATCATATCGAATCTTGTGGGCAGTACGATCCAAATAACAACTTTACCTCTACCTGTATTGTCAACTCTACAAGCCTCGGGTCTGGTCTTCAATTCTATTTGCGCAACTTTGATACTGGGAGAGCCATTTACAACATGGTCTTTGGGGGGAACATTATTGGTTTCGACAGGAGCGATTCTGATTGCTATATTTGGGGCTATTCCAGAGCCGGCTCATTCGCTGGATCAACTACTATTACTTCTCGGACGACGAACCTTTGTTATTTGGATGATAATGCAGACTTTATTGGTTGCGGGAATAGTCGCTCTGGCATGGTTTCTGGGGAGAGTTCCAAGAATTTCTGCAAGTCCTCGAATCCGACTCCTTAGAGGATTGGCATATGGATGTATTAGTGGAGTATTGTCAGCCCACTCTTTATTGGTAGCCAAATCAGCAGTCGAACTGTTGGTCCGAACGATTATTGATCGACACAACCAATTCGATCGATGGCAATCATGGGCTATTCTCTTCGGTCTCGTCTTCCTGGCTCTCACACAACTATACTTCCTGCATCGCGGTCTCAAATTAGTATCCACCAGTGTACTATATCCACTGGTATTCTGCATCTATAACATCATAGCCATTCTCGATGGCCTCATATATTTCAAACAGACTGATCGACTACCTGTCCTACATGCAGGGCTAATTGCTCTCGGAACGGCTATTCTACTAACTGGCGTCCTAGCTCTCTCTTGGCGTCTCAACGAAGAACAAACTCAACCAGCTGTAGCCCAAAGTGCGCTTGCCCCCGGCCTCGGCCTTGTCGAAGATACTGACAACGATTCTTCAGAATCCTATACCGCAGATGAAGAAGCCGCCATTACAACTGAACATCAAGCCCTGCTAAGCGACGAGCCCATGACTCCGACCACTAAACTCGATACGATTATTGGGGCCACAAGACATGTAAGGAAAGCAGTTCGTCTTTCAGAAGTAGATGAGATTTGGAGTGAATTAGAAGATGATGATGCGAAATCAACGCCTACAAGACCAAGGGCGAAGAGACCGAACTTTGCATTGACATTCCCTAGAACCTCGAATTATGATGAGGAAGCGGGGATGGAATCGCCTATTCCAGATGAAAATACATCACTTCTTCAGCGGGAAGTATCTTTTTATCGTAGAAAAAGAAGACGTTCAACGGGTTTCCCAGGCTTTGCAGCTCGTCCTACACCGAGGAAACGTCGTTCTATAAGATCAGAAAGTCAAGATGCGATGGGTGGGTGGTGGAAGATGAAATGGTGGAGAGATAGAGATGGGAATAATGGGAAAGGTCCTCCTCCTTCTGGTGGTGATGGGGGTACAGGTACGGGATTGGGAATCGGAGGGATAGGTGGGTCGGACGCTGGTCCTTCAGGACCTGGGACGGGTAGTTAGGGATACGTATACCTTATATATGAATATTGCTTTTTCTTATTTTATTTTATTTTATTTTATCTTTTAAACTTGAGATTTGAAGGTTTCCTTCTACCTAGCCTATTATGGATGAGTTGATGAGTATGAAAGACTGGGTGTTGGCTGTTATTGTACATTGATTGATTGATTGTTTTTATGAAGCTTTTCCTTTCTACTCTTTTCTGGCTCTGTTTTTGCTTTTCTTTGCCTTTCCCTGTCCTCTTTTATTTCCTGCTGTGGCGGAACGAATGAATGAACGAACGAATGAAAGAATGGAAGAATGGATGGCGTTTAGAGGAATCACAAGCATGCTAGGTATATATGGGAGCGCTGGCATTGATATTGAAGTTTGATGAGGTATGAGGTATGAGGTATAGCCATAGGCATAGGTATAAGCAGCAACGATGTATCAGAAGCGAAGACTTAAAGGGGTGGTTGAGTGGTTGGGAAGATTGTTAGATAATATACTATACTGTGTTATACTATACTATATGTTTATAACAATGAGGAATGAACCATAGGCCCGCGCTGTGAGGAAAGGAGGGAAGAAAGGAAAGGGGGGAAGAAAAAATGAAAGCTGAGACTAGGAATGAAAATGGGAATAGGGGTAGAGAGTGGATGGAAGCGTAGTGTTGCGAAGAAGTAAAGAAGGGTAGTTAATCATAACAGAACAGAACAGAACAGAACAGAAGATAGATCACAAATATACATATGAATATAAATACAAATCTGGATAAAGCACCTTCTTATTTAATTTATCTGTTAGCTTACTAGTGTTGTGCTGTCGCTATCACTACACTTACACTTATACTTATACCTGTACACACTTACACTTATACGCACCTACAACTATACATACACATACACGTACACATACACATACAACCTTAGAATAGACATTATGGATGTAGAAATACAACAGAAGTAGTTTCGTCTTGCCTCTCCTCTTCCCTCCTCTTCCTTCCTCTTCCCTCCCCCATCTACAAACCCATCCATCCAACAAACACAAACAAACAAACCACCTCCTCCCCCCCTTCCCCCCCTCTCTCAACATGTAGATCTCCACCCCCATCTACAATTGCAATTGCAAGATAGTATATATATACACACACCTACCTATTCATATATAATATAATATATAATATAATACAATAAATCATATCATATCATATCATATCATCTCACACCACCCATCTTATCTGATCTACTTGACATCTCATCATATCAGATCACCGTCATCTCATCACATTACCATCAGATAGATCTCCTGACAGATATCTGCAGCTGCAACTGCAACTGCAACTGCAAGCCCAAGGCCAAGGCCAAAGAGGCGACATCAAGGTACCGCAAAAGCAAAGCGAATGCAAAAGCAATAGGCAAAAGGTAAAATATATTTATCAGATATGCACAGCAAAATGCAGTACTATCAAATCCAACAGAAGCGAGTTCATCTCATTCATTTAATACTTAATATTCTTTCATTCCAAGTAAGAAATCCTTCTTTCATGATACTCAAGAAAATCACTGCGCATTTTGAAGAAACTTCTGAACAGACCGATTATTTCATTTAGTTCTCATCCTCCCCAATTGATTGTACTGTACAAGAGAGAGCTGCTACAACGACCTGACCTCGAGCTAGAAATTTGCCTGATTACCTGCACCCACTTCCCACGAACCATCCTTTTGATATCATCTCATCATGAATGAACTATGTTATCTTTCAATGCATCATCCACCATCACCATCACCACCAACCGTTCAGAGGAGAGAAACAGAAAAAAAAAAAGGAGGAATTCGCAGAACCAAACATTGGCCGCCCACCTTGCCTGCCAAAGCCCCCACACCAACCAACCGCCTTGCATGCCCCCTTCCCTTTTACCATATTCAGAATTCCAAATGGTGGCAAGGTTTATTAATCTCATTATCGCAAATTGTGTCTGTTTTGGTGATGTGGAAAATACGTCTGTGCAGACAAACGAAAGAGAACCCCCATATAATAGAAGAAAAAATGACACCTTAACACCTTCGGAAACAACATTAGAGAATCGAACCCCGCAAGACACGATTGGTGCAGAACACTCTTGCATTATGTGCCGGGTATCAAAGTTTTAAAGACTTATTTGACCCGTTTCGTGTACTGGGACTTCGCGATTGTATTACGATTGATGTGTTTGCGGTTGTGGCATACCAGCTTGTGGAGGCATATAACCTCCTCGTTGTTGATGGGCCATATAATTTTGATAAGCAATAGCTTGTTGCTGTTCCTGTGATAGCCCTTGTACACCAACGCCATAACCTTGATGCATTTGTGGTGCCTGTTGAGGCATTCCAGGACGACCTTGTTGTTGTGGAGGTAAATGTTGTGGAGTTGGCTCCTCGGGTGATTCGACAGTGTTTCCATCATCAACTCCGTTCTCACCATTTCCAGAAGGTTCGGGCGCATTCAAGCAAGCCTAATGAATGTATGTTAGCATCGTGTCCTTATTGAGCCGAGTGAGGCTGAATTGTTCGCATACCTGAATCAGATTCTTTCCTTCCGCCTTTGTGACCAAAGGTTGTAACTTTGGTGTTGTGAAAGTGTATACAAGACCAGTCTCGGACACGACCAAGAGCAAAACTTGGGTCCCAGTCAAGACTGACAACTCGTATGCCTAAAAAGCAATCATATACAATCAGCTATCATTTCACACACGATTGGCGCGTCGCATTGCATTGACGCGTATCATTATTGATATAAATAACGAGTGAAAACTAACCTTCTTCATGATACCGGCCTTTCTTTTCGAGAATGTGATGTGGCGACGCGATTTATCTGTAATGAATTTGATCTCGATTTTTCTTCTTTCGCGACCGGGCTTATCATCATCGTCATCGTCGTCATCTGCAGTGGCAGGTCTTGCGCGTTTAATACCACGAGCATCGGATCCAGCAATTGGGTTTCCATTGCCGACAGCATGTTCATCGAGAGCTGTTGGAGAATTTTGGTCGTGTTGATCTGTGATATCGGCCATTTTGATAAGATTTATAAGATAACTTAATTGAGGTAAGGTATGACGAGAATGACTGTTTTGAGGTGGTTGCCGACGACCTTACTGCTTATGGGGAAGTGGTGGAGAGGCTGTTGTCCTGCTTTGTCGCAGAAACCTGGTTAACGAAGACTTGATTAAGAATGGTGGGAATTTTTGGGTTGAGCCGAGTTTATTATCTCAGCCTACGAAAGAAAAAAAAGATGGGCTGAAATTTAACTGGAAGAGCAAAGGCCTCCGCGCGCCTTATTTTTCTTGGTTGCCGAGCACCGAGAAAAGCGGTTAAGAGGGATAGAGAATGAATGAATGGATTGGATGAGATAGATAGATCGAATGAATGAATCGAGGAATGAATTTACCTGATGCGGGTGATTGTAATTGTATGTAATATAATTGTAAATGGAAATGGTAATGTAATTGATCGAGGTGTACTCCTTAAAGGTAATTGTTGTGGATGATGTAAGCGTGTATTGTATTGGTTGTTAATGGGCAGTGGTAATTGAATAGTAGTTGTAGCTGATAAAAAGAAGGATAAGAATTAGTACCGTACATAGAAATTATTTACTCGATTCGATCAATTGCCAAAGAATCATTGAATTTGATTCGATCAAAACTGTACTTGAAGGGGGGAGTTTTGGGAGAATGTTCCAGGTTAAGATATGGTATGGTGGTATGGTGGTATGGTGGTATGGTGGTATGGTACGGTACGGTACGGCTATGATACAGTACGCGGTACATATGGGTTGACGGTTGCGGAAGTTGGGGGTGGTGCTTGGATGCGGAATCTGAAGTGGTGCCTGGTTGCTTTTTCTTTTGGGTACGTACCTGTGTTTCTTGAAGGGGGGCTCTTGCGGGTTCAATGTTTCGTTCCGTAATAGTAGTAATAATAAAGTCGTAGTAGTGATTGTGGTTGTGGTGGTGGTCGGAGTGGTGGTGGTGGTGGTAGTAGTAGTCGTAGTAATGGTAATGGTAATGGTAATACTTGGACCGTCGGGACTCTAGAACTATTTCTTGTGGTTCGTTCCTGAGAAGGAGACTTTTGGCAAAAGTAACTGTAAAAAGAAGACGGGGGAATTAATAGATTGATCAGGCAAAATCGCTGCAGTGTGAATGCGGGATGAATGAAAAGAGAATAGATTGATTCAAGAAAGCACAGGCGAATTAAACAATTAAACAATTCGTTCGGTAGGGTACTGTGCTGATACTGGTACAGGCACTGGTAGTCTGGTCTGGTACTGAACTTTGATGTACGATTCGATGTGTCTGTATGTAAACTTCTTTGGGTAAGGAGGAGATACACACTTACACACAGATACTGCCGTATACACAACCGACAAGTTAGAAAGTAGAAAAAAAGATGGGACACTGGGGGAGGCTGGGGTTGTGGTTGTATGAAGTGAAGTCAAGACTAATGGATTAAGTAAAGTCAGAAAAATGTGCTCGGTCGGGAAAGTGTGCAGTGCAGCCAGTAGTTCCGTTATAACCAAAGTGGTTGGTCGAATGGTCCCTTAGTTGAAGAAAGGTGGGTCACAATGTCTTGTACTGCAAACTATTGTATGCGGGAAGGAACGGTGGGGGGGGGGGAATTTGTGAACTTTGTGTAAGACTGTAATAAGTCGGAGAGTGGAGAGTGGAGAGTGGCTAATCTGTGGTGTGATTGACATAGGAATTGTTGTATAGATGAACCAATCAAATGCTGGCATTGTTGGAAGTGGAATGGCTCATAAATGAAATTATCTGTGCATGTCGATTCGATTCAATCGGGTACTAGAATATAACTGGTTAAGGTGAGTTAGTTGAGTTCCATAAATTCCTGCATTAAACCTTTTCCCAAAATTGCACAGACGATGAGATTTAAAAAAAAATGGTTCTAAAGAAATCCACGTCGATGTCGAATTCGATAGTAAGCTATCATCCAATTAAATGAAATGATGGAAACTGATATAATATCGAAAACTCAAAATTATTTATGGGTAATGGTCATCAACCACTTTGGTGAGCAGGGACAATCTCAAGGTACAACCTTTAAAAGCTCACGCTTTCATTAACTCAGTCCCCAATCTTTTACTCGGCTCTAGGCAAGCTTTTAGTGATGGGATCTATTGAAAAGCACTTGCAAGCATCGTGGAGCATCAACCATTCATAATCCCTACGTTACTCGAAGTGAACGAGATGGGCAAGGGGACCTTTCAGTGAGGAAAATAGCGTGCACCGGTATCAAACCCGGAAGCTTCTGCATCCCTGAAATTCAAATTTGAAGGTGGTGGTGGTGGGTGTGGGTGTGGGTGTGGGTGTGGGTGTGCTGTACGTGCTCGAATGAAGTGGATGATAGATGATGGATGGGTACGTAGTGGATTGATGGGGAGTGATTGAGTGAGTGACAGTCAGGGACTCGACTCATTCGAGTCATTCGAGGGAGTACCTAGGTAGTGAAGGAAATAATTCTGGTCTCCTCTCAAATTCCAATTCGTACCATTTGAGATAACGATCGTAATTTTATTTTTGTACTTTGAAGCAACTTTACTTCCAAGTATCCGTAACCATGAAATTTTGTATATGTGGCTCATGACCATTTCTCTCAATTGATCAAATTTCCATTTTGTACACAGTACACTCGAGTTCAAGTTTCAATCATCACCTCCAAGTAGTAGTTTGACTCGAGAAGGATTGGAAATATCTTGGCAAATGGGGTAAGTCTGCGACAAGCATGAATCCTGCCCTTGTCTAGAATGGTTTGAGATAAGGTAATTCGGCCTATTGGCTAAATTTCTCCCTGATCGTTCAATCATTGACTCAACAATAGATTGTATGGGAGATGGCCATGGAAATGTCTCGTCTTGTGTGCTCTCTCCTGAACAAATGCAGAAATCTTTGCAGTAGTGTGGGAAACAGATAAATTGTGACCCGTAATCATTTCCCGAGCTGTTGGTAGTGTGCACTGTGCAGTGTGCAGTTGTATAAGAAAACATGGTAGTGTGGGGAGGAGGGTTGAAGATCAGTGCGACAGTGTGTTGAAAGTTGGTAATTGGTAAAGTGAGAAACTTTGAAACTTTGAAACTTTGAAACTTTGAAACGTGAAACTTTGACGATAGAGATGAGGAGGAGGAATGAGATTGTGGATATTGAAGGATGAGGAGTAGGAGAGGGTGGAAAACGTGAAGCAAAGGAAGTGAGTGAGAGAGTGTGTGAGTGTGTGAGTATGTGAGTGTGTGAGTATGTGAGTGTAGTGGTGGATAGATAATAATATGGCCAAATAAGAACAAGAACAATTTCATCTGAAGTTAATAAAATTTATATTTCAACATACCTTACCGAAAGAGTATCTTTTGACACCTATTCTGGGTAGCTACCGCGAAAATAAGAGGTAAAGAGGTTACTGTCGATGTTTGGGGTGTTGCGACTTGTGTACTTTGGGATCATGCAGGGATTTGAGGACTTGGTAAAGAAATCCGTCTCCTTGGGGGAGACAATTGAATAATGAATACTAAGTAGAATAAAAACCTTTTGAGGTCAAGCGTTGATGAACAATTCTGAAAAGGGGAAGGGAAGTGCGACCCTTTTTAAAGCTTCAAAGAGTATAAGGGGACGCTATTCATCTCTGGTATCAGTAGTATGTATTTGTGTGTGTGTGTATGTGGTGTGTGTATGTGGTGTGTGTCACAGATGAGTAAGCTATCTTTGGATTGAGGAAAAAAGGAGGGGGAATATCATTTTCATTGGATGATGAATCTACCTACCTATACCTAGGTGACTTGACTATATAGAGTTGTTCACTCGATTGATACCTCAAGTACACTACCGGTGTATAGATTCAACAGATGTAACTACCGGTATTAGACATGTATCTAAGAAAACTCTGAAGATCCTTTCAATAAGGAACAAAGCTCTTGTTGAATCGAGTCGATATTGAAAAATGGTTCAAAACAGAATCAGAATGCATCACCTACGTATCCATCATACAATTCTAGATGTACTGAATGTGTGAGTATACGAGATAGATATCAGAAATGAACCGAAATGAAAGGAGAACTACAATTCTATCCCCATCAACTAACTAACTGAACTTATCCTATATGGGAATGAGTAACCTCTCGGCACTTACTTCCACTTCTTGCCTTTGAAAGTTCCAAATGTTTGTGTCTCCCATGTGTAACTTACTCAAGACCGAATGTGAAGTCTGGGTCTACCTAACAGCAGCCAGCCTATGTGCTACATTTACAGTAATACAAGTACCGGTGATAACTATCAACCAGTTCCGTTGACATTTACCCAGAACAACGGCCATCTCAAGATCTTAGATGTCTGCACATACCCGTGCATTGGATCTACCCGCATGTATAACCATCTTTTGTCACATGACAAACTTGCAGTTGAAAAGTAATTCAAAGTCTATCTTGATTATTGATCGCTTCAATCGAGCGCAGCGAGGAAAGGGGGTTTGGGGGCTGGCCCCCTCATATATATACTTTCGTACCAAGAAAAAAGGGTCAATATGAAGTCCTTCAAATTTGATCTTC
The DNA here is from genome assembly GCA_004786145.1 of Botrytis paeoniae. Classification (NCBI taxonomy): domain Eukaryota; kingdom Fungi; phylum Ascomycota; class Leotiomycetes; order Helotiales; family Sclerotiniaceae; genus Botrytis; species Botrytis paeoniae. Next base: position 111,593 of record PQXI01000119.1, read on the forward strand.
AGACAATCAAGCTTTTTGAACTTTTCTGTAGTTGGACAGACTGTCAGTTCGTTTGTGAATAGATGGGGCATTTTCAAGCCTCACCCGTTATCAATAAATACCCTTTCAGTTACGGGTATTACAATCGGACTTACACTCAGCCTGGACCTGTTGAACCAAACTTGAAGCGGATGATACTCCGTCGGACGAGCTCTCAAGCTTTCCTGTTCCTGCCTTAAGTTTTCTGAGTATATTTTTAAACTCCGAACCCTTGGAAAAGATCATGAATAGCTTACAAGCAAGCACAAGCACAAGCACAAGCACAAGCCTCCAACCGCTTTCTCTTTCTCTACCTCGTGCTCGTGCTCGTGCTCGTGAGTCGTCATTCATCACCAAAATATCATATATCCATGCATGACATAATCAATGCCTCTTGCGATACTGACAAACACATACATTACATTACTTTGAATAACCCAAGGACATCATTGATCGATTTCAGATGCCCTCAAAGTATTAAATTTTTATTCAACCAAAGATTATCATCAAATACCCAGGTAGTTACAAAATTCGCAATCCTCTATCGTCAATGGTTCGATATGAAATTTGTTACTTCTAATCCCATCATGAGGCAAAATTCGAAACGCCAATTGTAGAGAAGAGAAACCAAAAAATCCTTTGACCCCTCGTTTTCAAGCACCGCCATTACAACAACACTTATGATTTTACTACGCCATCCTTTTACTGCAGTCACACAGTCACAATGTTGTTACAATCTTCTAGAATAACACGAATTACACCTATTGCACGGCCCATTTCACGAAGCATGAAGCAATGTGTGCAAATTCCTCACGATATGAATGGGTATTGCTGGTAAGGGAAGTGTTTCTGTTTCTGTTCTATACTAGGACTGTAAGATCATACCACCATTGAGGCAAAACTTACGATTACATTCCGTTTTACCTCTTACCGTTGTGGTTTTTTGTGGTAGGTCGGTATTCATTTCTTTCCTGTCGCAAGAGAGGTTCTCAAATCTCAAACGTTGGTAGCTTATTCTTCTCTTTCCATTTGATTGTCTGTCTTTTTCTTCATTTCATCTCTATCTTTTTCAACGTCTGCCAAGCAAAGCTCAGTGCATTGATTGCTTGATTTCTCTTCGTTCTTCGATTTGTTCATTCGTTGCAATTACGAATATAGTCCAATAAGTGGTCTATTTACACAAATTTAGACGCCGGACGTCCTTTTACTAAGACAGCCTTCTCTTCTTCCTTTCAACTATACTTCTTTAATATCGAATTTTAACATCGAGTCGAGTATAGCTGGTACTATTCAACAGGACAAGATGGCGGATAAAATTCTTTTGACATATGTTGTTCTGGACATACTCTTTGTAGGTTCAGGTGCATTGTTGCTTGGGTTTGCCTTGACGACGAAGTCTGGTACTTCGCAGGCTCCTACTATTGCTAGTGTAGCTACAGATTTGTTGTTGATGGGTACACCTTTGAATGGTTAGTTTTCCCATATATTTATTATCTTGTTCATCTGGGAAAGAAGTATAGCAATGAGCTAACATCACTCGCACCCTATAGCCGCCATTGGAAATGCAATCTTAATCTTCTTCTCCTTCCTCCTCTCCATTCCCGCCATGCTTCTCAGCACCACTCGCGGATGGCTCAAAGTTCATGGCTTCATGGTCGTTGTCTGTGGTCTCTTCACTCTCATCATCGGTCTCGATATTTGGTTTGGTACACTAGAATCGAAAGAATCTCTTCTCGATACATGGAATGCCCAATCTACGACGACGCAAAGTTTGTTGCAGGAACAATTGAGCTGTTGTGGATATTTCAATAGTACGAGTGCGCCAGCTTTCGTAATAGATGGTACATGTCCTAATGCTATTATTGCGGCCACAATGCCGGGATGCTCAGCGGCATTTGTTAAGTTAGATGGATTATTCTTGGATGTTATCTTTACGGCGGCTTTTGGAATCGTGGGCTTGGATGTTGCGCTTATTTTCGGTATTGCAATGCTTAATAAGGATCGTAAGGAGAGGGAAAGATATAGATTTATTGATGAGAAGAATGGGACGGGGTCTTTCTAAGTTATAAGCGAGGGGGGGGTGTGATGGGAAATGGGTGGCTAGATGGGTGTATGGTGTTGGGTTCGCGGGATAGGGACAGTATAAGGTGTTGAGGTATAGGAGGGTTGTGGTGAGAGTTTGAAGAATGGAGGAGGCTATAGTGTGTTGTAGGGGAGTGCAGTTAAGAGGATGGGAATGGAGGAGATTGTTGATGGGATAGTGGGCAAGGTGGGGGGGGG